>JBBYHL010000013.1:4820234-4837230 GCA_038381835.1 Adansonia madagascariensis | reverse complement strand
AAACACAAGCTAATTAAGCTTAAGTTTTAGTTATATCAAAACTAAGATTAATTCAAAGCTAATATAGCTAACAATTTTTATTAGTATGAGTGGGCCTTTCATTATTATCTTTCAATTTTGATAATCGTTGGCTTGGATAAATATCCTCGTCATTCTCTTTCAATATGCATAATCTTTACCGTTGAAAAAATAAGGCCTCATGATTAAATGTCCCTCTTGGCCCATATTGAGAAAATCACCATTAGCCATTTGCTTGGTCTTTTGTCGATCTTCGCTTAAGGATGTTAAGCCTATAAAAATAAGAAGCAAGCTCTGATATCAATTTTTAGAGCTTTTATTGATGTAAGAAATTAAGAGGGTGTAAATTAATTTCTTAGTATCTTTTCCAAATTAAAACTTTAATGTATAAATTAAGCAATTAAAATAACCAAATTGGAGTTGTGTGTTATTGAATAAATAATAAGCAACTAAAGAGTAGGAAAAGAAAAAGCAAACTCAATGATTTAGAGATGTTCAACCTCGATTGCCCATATCCTTTACCTTGGCCTTGCCTTGGATTTTTGCAATTTACTATTGAATTGTTTTACCTTTCAAGGCTAAGGTATAACCTTTACAACTCCCTATCTTTTCTTAAGGCAAGATAAAACCTCTACCCTCCCTATCTTTTATGGATAAGATAGAACCCTTTCTCCACTTTTCAATGGCTCTGTAAAAACCTCCCCTCTTTACAAGGATTTTGTGTGTAAACAAATAAAACCTCTAAAGGCTAGGTGTTTACAAGAGTTTAGTCTCAAAGAAAGATACTTCTAAAGATAGAATAAATATATAAATGTTAGGAAGAATTAATCCTATACAATAAAAGAACTACTTACAAAATGATGGAATTGGTGAAATATTTGACTTTAAGCTTTTTCCCTTGGTTAATCATCATCTTGTTGGAGCTACGGGAGATGCTTATTTATAGCCTTGATCATGAATATGGATGTTAAGAATGTTTAGTGAAGTAAGTGATTCTCGTTATTCTCACCAAAATGTATCGATACATTTAAGTGTGTATCAATATATTACCTGTATCTGTACATAAATATGACCATTAGAAAAGCCATGTATCGACACAACAATGGTGTGTATCCATACTGTCCTTGATGTATTGGTAAATTGTCTCTTGTATTGATACAATTGAGGATTCCATGAAATATTGAGCTACTGCCAAACATTGTATCGATACATACATTTGATGTATCGATACATTCATAGGAAAATCAATTTCAAAGTTTTTTCATGACATAAAATTTTATAGAACTTATCTTAAAATATTTTATTCTAAGATATGCATTTAGAACTTATTTTTGAGTAAGTTAAAGGGCAAGTACCATTTTAGTATTTTTCAAAGTATTATCACAATGTTTCAAAGAAAAATATTTAAGTTAAAAATATTAAATCACAAGCTAATTGAGCTTAACTTTTAATTATATCAAAATCGAGATTAATTCAAAGCTAATATAGCTAGCAAAGGCTATAATGTTGATAAAATAATGAGGACAATCATTAAAGTTATAAAAACTTACTTAATGATTAAAATTGCAAATAATTAACTATAAAAATGCTTTGGTTCATAATGGATATAAACACAACATGACTAATAAACTATCATTAAGTAGCATGCTTGAGGCGAATAAGTTTTAATGGGCCAGAATCTATTGATTAGGCCTACATTGAATGGCATATCCTAGAATAGCCCACTAGGTCAGGGGCAGTCTATCAAGTTCATATTGATGCCTTGATCAGGCTACACTGTGATGATGGCTAGTATGATGCTTGAAATCTGAAAAGAGCAAATAGCTATTTAAGCTCATGGAATCATCTGAAACCTTAAAGAATATTCTATAAGGATAATCATAATAAAAGTTTTAACATCCCTAAGGAATTGTTCCTAAACAAGATGTTAGAAAGTAGCCTAATCAGGCTTTATATGATAGGATATCTTTTAAGACTTGAGCACTTAAGATGGATAATGATCCATGCATTATCCATATACTTTTTTTTGAAGAAAAACAACAAAGAAGATAAAGGTATATGCTAACTTAGTGAAAACTAGATTAATAGAGTAAAGATTGCATGGAAATATTTTGATATGATCAAAATCAGGAAACATATTGAAGCTTCAATATTAGATATACACTGAGATTAATTCACTTTCTCTTGGTATATGATACCTAGAAGTTGGTACTAACATATATATGACTTATTGTAAGGCCTAAATGAAAAGAAGTAATGAAGATGGACCATAAGAAATGGTAACCTTGTTAATATTGATCAAAGCTTACCTTATTGATTAGTATTTATGAAACATAATCTTGATTTATTTGTAAACACTAGATGCTTATTTTTGGCATTTACATGCCAATTAAGGATGATTGTTGACATATGATGTTGTGCTTAGATTCAATCCTTATTGAATAAATCATTAGTCATAGAGTTTATTCTATCTTATGATCACATTATTCTCAAACATACACTTGCAAGAGTCTTGAGAATACTAAACGGCCTACAATTTATAGGATTTAAATATATTTGAATCCAATTCCCCCATATCTACACATTTAGCATTTAGTGGGAGGCATTTATGGTTTTTTAAAAGTTAAAGAGCATAATTTGACTTAGTGATAAATAGCCATGATGTTAAAAATGCAATAATTTGGAAAGTGTTCCAAACTAAATAGGGTTGCCTATTTATACTCTAATGGTCATAAACAAACTCTTTTGCTTAGGCTCACAAAAAGAGTTAAATTTGGATCATTAGCTTGTAAGCTGATAAAAATTTCTAATAGTTGTTAAAATAACAACTGAGCCATATGACTGGAATCTGGGTTTTATTATGATCTGAATAGTTAATGACTTTGATAATGAGATCACCATAAATATGATCAAAGCATGTTCTTAGAATAGGACTCAAGCTTTGTCCAAGTTAAGACACAATTGCTAATCAAAAGAG
Organism: Adansonia madagascariensis; assembly: GCA_038381835.1. Taxonomy (NCBI): domain Eukaryota; kingdom Viridiplantae; phylum Streptophyta; class Magnoliopsida; order Malvales; family Malvaceae; genus Adansonia; species Adansonia madagascariensis. The sequence continues at coordinate 4,834,235 of JBBYHL010000013.1, read as the reverse complement.
TTCGGCATTGGATGCATTAGCTATTGGCTCAGTGCAAGTAGAGCCACAGATGTTAAAGTAAATGCAAGCAAATATGGCTCATTAACTACTTGTGTTTATATCGTTAGAATGTTGCATATAATGCATTTTATATGTGAGAAAACAATATTCAAAGGTAAATAGTATAAATTGATAGTCCATAGTCTATAGGGTTAATATGAACAATTAACTCATGTTAAGACTATTACATAGTCTGAATCTAATTAGGGAGATGGCTTGTTTTTGCCATCTAGAGCGAGCCGACACCTAAGTAGAGTCATAGATGTATTGCCTCGAGACGGTGACACATTGACTAGACCAAAGTGTAATTCATCTATTGATAAGTCTGTTTACATGGGTTAATTCACTTTTGACATACATTGTGTAATTACCTTAATCCTGAGTAAGTAATTGACTCCATGTGTATAACTTGTATATTTTGACATTCCAAAGGCTAAAGTGTCTTAAAGGAGTAAGCTACTAAACCGGTTCATTGGGTATATGACTTGTACTCGATGAGATCTTTACGTATAGATATGGAATCTTAACTCCTACAAAGAGTTAAGGTTATCCTTTCAAAAGACATTATGCAGGATAGTGAAAATGGATGAGGCCTTGGTTTTTATATGTCAAATAATAAATTGTTCACATGTTGTGGACAATCATTTTCACATAGAGAGTATAATAGAACTTTAGGATAAAGTTATCAAGTAGGTAAAATAGACTTTAACCTTAAGTTGATCATGGATATCATATAAGGGTATTACACAAATAACAACCTTATTGGACTAAAAGGCTATTTATAAAGCTTACGTAATATGGTATATAATTAGGAGTGTAGTTTTAGATTTTTAGTGGTTTAACTCTGAGATTAATAATTATGTGATTATTTATTTGTTATAGAATAATTAATACATAGATTATTAGAGCCTAATTATATATGTCCAATTGGTCCCTCCATTAGCTTAACATAATTCCTTAACGAATGGTTATTGATCGGGATACCCTTAATTGAAAGATTTTCAATATGGTGAAGTGGTGCACCAGATACACTCTTTTTAGAGGTGTAGGCATTTTCTTCAATAAATAAATGAAAGATTATTTTTTGGTATTATTTATTTAGAATATATATTTAATTTGATTAAACATTTATTTATACAAGATTTAGTAATTTAAATTAATTATATTTATCTTCTGATAAATATAGGAATTAATTTAAACTAAACAGATATGTGAAAATTAATTTGATATCTATAAAGTTTTGTTTATATATTTATTTATAAATTAAATATGAATAATATTCTAAATAAATAAAAAAATTTATTTTATTTATTTGATTTTAATTTTTGATTAAGTTAATTATTTAACTATAGTTAATTTTATTTTGATAATTAGTACATAATTATTCTATTCGAATAAAATTATCATGATTGGAGTTACAAAAATTCACCATGTTTTATTCTTTTCCAAGGCATCCATCTATTCTCTTATAGCATTCCTCCATTCTTCTTGGGACAATGCCTCGGATAAGTTTCTGGGAATAGCTATAGTGTTTAGATTCATGAGAAAGGATTTGTGAGATGGTGAAAATTTGTCAAAGGATACAAAGTGAGACAATGGATACAAGGGATATCTAGTACACTCTCTTGATTTTTTTCTAATAGTAATAGGCAGGCCAAGATTAGCACTTTCATTTTCAAGCAAAGTATTTCCAAATTGAGAATTAGGTTTAGTCACAATAGTTACCTCATAATCAAACTTTGGAGTAGAATCTTGGACATGTGTTGGAGTAGAACCTGGAACTTTACTTCTTGAGTACACTTACTCATATCTCCAGGTGTCATAGATAGGATTAGTTCTTTGTATAGGTAAGGATGATGTCTCCAACTAGTTTTAGGTAGGAAATAGTGACTCAAACTGATTTTGAGTCCGGTGATACTCGGTTTGATTTTAAGACTCGATTCTATTTTGAATAATATGGTGTGACTCAGTGGGTAGAGGCAACTAATCCTTACTAAAATTCTTTTCTCTAGCTCCCTTTTCTAACTTTTTTTATTGCATTTGGGCTTGAAACCCAATTCATACTTGTCTCTCTTCCTACTCACTTGAATAGATCAGGTTGTTCCCTTGTAAGTATTTTCCAAGCCTTTTCTTGCTCTAGCACCTTCCTCTACTGTAATCTTAAAGCACATGTGAGTGCTTTTAGAGAGCCGAGGCTTTAGAAGTGGAGATCTTTCCTTAAAAAAAGTAGCATTGAGAATTTAAAATGCCTTAAACGAGCATTCTTCTGCTTCAGCATTGACATAAACATATGGTGCTTCAATCAAAGTCATAGCGATTATATCCTCCTCCCTCAATATACTAACCCATTTGTTATCAACTATAAATTTAAATTTTCAATGAAAGGATGACGGTATAGCATCGACAGAATTTTACATGGGGACGCTGTCTAACACATGAAACTCGACTTCAAAGGGACAAGGGTCGATATTCAATGCAATGGAAATAGTACCTTTAATTTCCCTTTTCGTTCTATCAAAAGCTTTAACTACCATTTGACAGTGCTTAATTTGACTAGTGTCCACTAGTAGATAGGATAAAGTAATCAATGGCATTACGTTCAAGGCCGACCCATTATCAATAAACACCTTAGGTAATGTAGTCCCGTTGCAATTAGTCATTATATGAAGAGCTCTTGTAGATGTAGTTCTTTTTGGTGGAATTTCATCATCGCTGAAATAAATGAAATTATTAGCAACATTTCACCAAACGATCTAGCTTATTAATAGAAATAGCTTGTTAGATGTAAGCCTGATTAAGTAATTTTAGCAGAGCATTTCAATGTGCTTTTGAGCTGAGCAACAAGGTTAAAAAAGAAATTTTCACTGGCTGCTATTTTAATTCCTTTATAATACTATACTCACTAAACTTTATGAAGTTTGGAAATGCAATAGCTTTTTTTCTTTAATAGCTTCCTAAATTTCCATAGGATTATTTTTTGTAGATATGCCTTCTTGTATATTTGTCCCTTCATCTTGGTTTTGGCAATGACTTAACTAGTTTTTGGCCTATAAAGATGACCACTTCGAGTTACATGACTGACCCCTATGATGTTAACTACTACTAATTGAACTATTAAAGATTCTGGTGTTGTCACTTTAGCATTATACCTTTATGGCTCCTGTTTTTTATCTTTATACAGAAAAGATGTTAAAGTTCAAATGATAAGCTTTGGCACAGTTTCATTTTTGGAAAGAGTTGGTCTTGATTGATTACAATAAATAATAAATGGGCAACAAACACCCTAAGGTGGCTGTGATGGCCCTTCACCAGTCATTAATTGATTTCTCTTTTTCTTGAACAACTTCTATATAAAACTCAATTTCTCCTCTATTCATCATCATTTGAATTAAGGTTAAAAAACAACAATTTTGTAAGTTATGCCCATAAGTGGCATGAAACTTACAAAAGTTTAGGCCAAAATCTGATTAGCAATCAACATATTTATGATTTTGACTAAGGATTTTCCCTTTAGTCACAATCACCCAAACTTTTTCCATTGAGGTCTCGACCTCTCTTACATTTTTTTTTCAATGATCATTTTTTTTAGCAATCAGGGCATTGACTCTAGGTTCAGGATGATTTGGTAGAGGATTCGCTGAGACATTAGGTCTTAAGGCATTGTCGAATTTAAAAGTACCCCTTTTCGAGGAGACTCAGGACCTTCTTTTTAAAAGCAGGGCGATTTTCAATTAAATAACCTGCTATTGTGTGATATTCACAATAAGCATTCAAGCCGTACTAAATTAGATAGGGGTTGATGAAACAAAAAGTTAGGATGCATTAAAAGAATTAGGGTTTTGGGATTGACTCCAGCAATCAAGGCATTGACTTTATTTTTGAGATGATTTGGTAAATGATTCCTTGTGACATTGGGTCTTGGGGCATTGTCAAATTTAAAAGCATTATTTTCCTTAGCAATTAGGGCATTGACTTTAGGTTCAGGATGATTTGGTAAAAGATTTGTTGCGATGTGGGTCCTAGGACATTATCGAATTTAAAAGCACCCTTTTCGAAGAGACTCTAGACCTTCTTTTTAAAAGTGAGGCAATTTTCAAGCGAATAACACACTATTACATGATATTCATAATAAGCGTTCAAGTTGTACCAAGTTGAATAAGGGTTAATGTAACAAAAGGTTAGGATGCATTAAAAGAATAAGGGTTTTAGGATATTTGTGATTGGCTCTAATAAGAGGGGCAATGTTCTTGATAGATTGGTTAGCTGACATAGTTGGCAGACAAAGCTTATTTTTTCTCTTTTCCAGGTCTAGTCTTTTTTAAAGTAAAAGATTAATCGATCATAATCTTCCCAACCTTTATAGCAGCTTCAATCATTTCCCAAAAAATGACAAGGTTAGAGAAATTCTTAGTTGCATTCCCTACTAGCTTATCATAGTAGGGCGGACATAAAGTGCATGCAAACAACATTGTTGTTTCTTTTTCAATTAATGGAGGTTGCACCTGAGAAGCCATATCTTTTCATCTCTAGGCATATTCTTTAAAGGATTCTATGGGCTTTTTCTCTACATTCTAAAAAGTTAATCTATCAGGTTCCCATTTAGCAATGTGTTTATATCGTTGAAAGAACGTATTAGCTAGATCAGACCAGCATTGAATTTGATTACGAGTTAAACTATTATACTAGTTTAATGCTAAGCCCATCAAACTTTCTTGAAGCAATGGATGAGAAGCTTGTCATTATGAGAATATTCGGCCAATTGTCGGATAAACATTTAATATAGGTTTGTTAGGAGGTAGTATATTTCTCAAACTCTAGCATCTTGAATTTTGGAAAAAGGACCAAATCCAATACTAAATTGAGGTCCTCAACATCTACACAAGTACATAACTCATCTTTTTCTATGGGCTTTAATCTCCTTTCAATAAGCTACAAATTTTCTTTTCCAATTTTTGCTTTAATTTTGCCCTGCTACTTATGCTTTCATTAGGAGTAGGTATTATTGATTCCTATCGTGCAGTTATGGCTCTTGCATTTGCCCCTTGCGATAAAGCATTGGGGTGAATAATAATGATTGAAGGTGGTATAGCTCCAAGAACAAATGGTGTTTTAGGTTGAACTCCCTCGGATGTCCAAGTAGGAATGCCAACTATACCTTTTGGTTGCTGGCGAGCTAACTCTTTTGCCATGAGCAATTCCATTAACCTTGTAATTTAGGCTTACAATTCTTCCTGTCTTTTAATCATGGCTTCCTAAGATTGTCACTAACTTTCTTCTACTCTCTCTAATTTTTCCAACTGGTCTTCAACCATTTTTCTTGCTCTGGATCAAGTATAATAGTGATGGGTGGGTGGTTATTTGGTGGTTCTCTCTGAATTAGCAATGCTAAAACCATTAAAAAAATTACAAATTTTATTAAGTTAAGCTTGTATTTGTTAATGAATGTGTGTATATACGTGTATAATGTATGTATATATGGTATGGAATGCGTGAATGCAATTATAGGAACGCTTGCTTTAGTAAAAGATTTCAAACTCATAAATTTTTATTAGTTTTCTAACGAATTACACATTATTGATCATATAAGGGTTACATCCAAGGAAAGTCCTAACTTGATCATATTGTCACCAAGTCATTCTAAAAATTCAAGTACAATAAGCCCAGACTCCTTAACTGGATTAACTAGACTCTTCAAGGCTTGAATTTCTTCCACCATCTTTCTTGACTGAATGACTGCTGAGTGAATCTATTTCATGAGATGATCAATATAGAACTGTTGGCCTAGAGAATTGACCATCCATCTTTCACCTTTATTCTTAGCACGTCGTAATTTATTATTCTAATATACATTCATTGCTTGATAGGCTTGGTCCTAAGCATTTATGTCATGTTCTCATTACTGTAATGCTTACCTCATTTCCTCAATAGTCATGGCAAGAGTTTCCTCTCCTAAAGCAATTGAGGTGTTCTTTCTTATTCTTTATCAGGGGCAGCCCTGAATCATTCATTCCTTTCTATGGATCTCCTTAGTTGAAGGCAAGTATCATTATGTGCCTTTCGCTTCGTTTAGAAATAGCTGCCTTGGCTTCTTCTTCTAAAGTCTTAGCTTTCTAAACTCTCAATTCCTCATAAAGCTTATGCATTTCTTCATCATTCCTTTCGAAGTCCCATTAGAGTTCCCAACTATCCTGGCAAGCTTTAGTCTTTCATTTTGCTTAATCCATTCATTCTTCATTAAATTATACTTTTACTTTGTTCTCTCCATTTCTTTCCTTTTTGTTTCCATTTCCATTCTTAAATAGGCAACTTCCTCTCAAAGGATCTGATCACTAGTGGCTTTTTCCTTAACCAAATCAATCTAAGAAGGCATGACAGGCTTAGGTCAAATATGTACTTAAAGAGTAGCTTCATCCATGCAGGGAATAATCAAGTCACATCCATGAACTTTTCTTCAAGTATCATAGCCCGGCATGGTCTGATCTGTATACACATGTAACCCAGACTCATGTCTCTCATTCCATTGCATAGCAATTGCCTGAAGTGTTTTTGTTTGTTTGTAATTCTCCCCTTAATATACCAGATCCATGCTAGCTATGTTTGAAGTCATAGGAATGAACTGTTATGGACCATACTGTCTCTGGACCAACCCAGGTGCATACCCTACAGTGCCCTATATATCAAGTAATGGCATGAAAAGTAAGGTTTGACCTTGTCAGCAACGTCACCCTCGAAATGGCTTTGGCCCTAAATATACAACAACAAAATGCTCTCGAGGAATCTACCTTGACCTCCATTCAACATGTGTTAAGTGCTTGGTTCATTTCTGCTAGAATGGCTAGGGCCAGATACATGTTTCTTTTGAGTAGAAAGAATAGATCTACAACTATTACCTCTGCATGCCCCTATATCCTCTGGAAAAAAACTAAACCATATATGGCAAAGACAAAGGCATCAAGGGTTTTTTAGTGTTAAAGCATTTTCAGATGTATCCTTTTATAAACTGCCAAGAAATAACACTAGTGATCCCTTTTTGTTGGATAAATAATGACTTGTCTTCAAGTCTAAGTTAAGAACTTCACTTAATTTCTTAGGAAAACTAGTCAGGTTGCTTTCTTTGTAATAAATGGGCTTGGTCTCCAAAGCTCTAAGTTTGAGCAAGGTTAAGATCTTAAAACACTGAAATAATGGATCCCAAAACTCAATAATGGCTCGAACCAACTTTTCATCAAATTGTACTTTAATGAAAGTGCGATCTGCCCATATTTCTCAATAAATCGGGTTTGCTTAGCATTTTCCCATTGATCCCATATTTCTGCCAATTCTTTTAAATTCTTTTGACAAAGATCCAAATGTGTTATTTTTAGCAACTCTGACACATGACTCTTTCTTTGGTATACAATCCCCTTAATTTTTCTGATTGAGCTTGGATTTTCCACGAACCTCCTTGAATGTTTTGGAAATAACCATTTGTTTAGCCATAAAATCTAATGAAAATTCAATTGAGCTAAAATTTAGGTCTAAAGCAAACGTCCATTTATGCAGATAAAAATGCATCAAGAAATGAAAAAGAATAAATAAGTTAGTATCCGTAAGAAATAATAAATCCAAATAATAATATAATTTGATAGGGGAAACAATACAACAATAAATCACCTAAATAAAGACAAATAATCAGATAAGAAAAAGTCAAGAAAGATAAAGGCACATTTATCCCTTCATTTGTCCCTAATTTTTGGTGATATCTAAAATCAAGCATGGTTTTAACTAGGAGGTCACTAAGGTTCACTATATAAGGTTTAGGATAGACCTTTAAATCGATTCTCGAATTGTTCTTCAAGCCTAGAATAGACTAACGAGGTACCCAATTCTCACCAATCGTGGGTTTAAGTCAAAAAAGGTTCAATTCAAGTAGGAGTATCTTCCATGCCTATAATGAGGCTAAAACTTAGGCAGGCGTAGGAATTTACATCCAATAGGCCTTTCATTGGCCTAGACAAAGGCTAACACCTTATAAGGCAGAGCTACTTCACCTCCACTTAAAGTATTAGGTACCTATGCCCCTTTTAGACATCCAAAAGAGAAACTACTACATATGTGCTCAGTAGGTGTGAAAGGATAAACAAACCTTTCTTATGAGATATCATTAAAATAAAATCCTTATCCTAAATTCCAAAAAAGAAAGAAACGAAGAAACACAAAAACAGATTAAGGTAAAAGTAAAAGAATAAATTTTTTCTTTTTTTTTCTTTGGAAATATCAAGAATTATGATTAAATATTTATTAAAACCAAATTAATCAAAATTTATTTAACATGTAATTAATTTTAGGCCTGACTCTCTAACCTGTTCCCAAAAGAGTCACCAAGCTATCACAACATGGCTCGGATATGAACCCTAAACAATCCGACTTAATATGGTGAATGTACCCTTATTCCTATATATATCATTATTTTCTTTTATTTTAGGTGTCATATCATTACTATTTTATTAGTTTTATTTTTCATGTGTGGGGATCAAGTTGTCGAGATGAATCATTTATTTGACTTAACTCTAATAGCCATTACAAAATGACTTTATTTTGGAGTTTCCATTGACCTTTTTATTCAGTGAAATCGGTTATGTTTTAAGGGTTACAAAACCCCCAAAAACAAAACTTGAGGTCCATGTTAATACCAGAGATCACGTGAAAGGGTCCGAAAGTCGACTACAATCATGAGTAAAGATCAACCCTCTAGTGATGCCTAAAACTTGGTACCTTATTAATCATATGTTCATTTAAATTTTTATTTTTGTTTGGTTTCAATATTTAATATTTTTTATAATTCCCATAAATAAAAAAGGTTTTAATATTTTTAGAAATCAAAATATCTTCCATACTTTCCCTGAGAACCAAGTGAACATGAAATCATTCTCTGTTGTATTTTGTTGGAGAACCTATGGAATATGAAACATTTAAAAAAATCAAAATATCTTTTGTACTTTGCTAGAAAGCCAATCAAATACAAAAATTTTTATTTTTACGAAAATTAAAAATTCTGACTTTTTATTCAAAAAGGATATCTCGTTGTTAAAATTATCCATAAAATCCCTTTCATACATTAGGAGAAATTTTATGTACCATTTTAACTTGGAGATATTGTCTTAATTTTAAACAATATTCGATTTTATTAAAAATATTTAAGGCCCAATAATGGTCTAATATGATGAACCCTTCCTAATGTGTACTTTTGATATGAAATATCCTAGTAATCACATAGGACTTGGTTCTAATATGAAATTACTAAAACTCCCTCAGGGTATACCTTCGACATAATAATATCTTGATAACCCTAAAGGACTCAAACATGATGATGGAATGATAAACATATCCTAAATATACACCTCTGGGATAAAAGCATCTCGGTTACTATCTATGACTTAATTGAAAAAATTACCAAAATACCCTTAGGGTCTACTTCGACGTGAAATTATCCCAGTGCCCTAATGGACACCAAAATGATCATTAAATGATAAGTCTATCCTATGTATACACCTTTGGCTAAAAAGCATCCTGGTTACTATTTAGGACTAAAATTTTAAAAAATTACCAAAATACTCCTATGGTATACCTTCGACATGAAAGTAGCCCGGTACCCTAATGGATACTAAAATGATCATGAAATGATGAATCTATCCCAAATATACACCTTCAGCCTGAAAGCATCTTAGTTACTATCTAAGACTCGATTTTAAGGAAAACTACCAAAATGCCTTAGTGTATATCTTCGATGTGAAAGTATCCTAGTACGCTAATAGACATTAATAGATAAAAATGGTGAATCTATCTTAAATAGAAGAAATTATAATTTTAAAATTCGCTTAAAATGCAAAAATTACAATTAAGCCTTTAAGCTTTTCAAAATTTCATTTCGTACCTTAACAGAGAGTGGAAAGAATACAAAAAGCTTTAAAAACTTCTATACCCCTACAAAAGACCATAGGAATAATAGAAATATCTAAAAGTGACAAAAATGATAATTTTACCTCTAACTATTAAATTTTGCTATATAGTCCCAAAAGCTTTTCTAGTTTTTCATTTACGTCCCTAAATAAAAAAACATTATAAAATATCACAAAAAATCATTCAACTATATGAGCATTAAGACAAAAACCATGACAAAAATACACATGAAGATTCAACCAAGCACCTTTAGCCATAAAACGCATTTTTTTATATTTTGCAATTTAGTCCTTAAACTATTTGAATTTTGCATTTAGGTCCTTACATGGAAAAACACCACAAAAAATCATTAAACATACGAAAATACACATGAAAAACATAGCAAACATACTCACAAAGATTTGGCCAAACACCTTGGCCTTGAAACAAAATTTTTAACTTTTTGCAAAGTAATCCCTAGAATTTTTTAAATTTACATTTAAGTCCCTACATGGAAAAACACTAGAAAATATCACAAAAAATCATCAAACCATATGAGAACCAACACAAAAATCATGGCAAAAATACACATGAAGTTTCGACCAAGCACCTTTGGTCGTAAAACACATTTTTCATATTTTACAATTTACTACTTGGAATACCTAAAATTGTAAAATGACCCCTAAAGTGTTAAAAATACTAAAACTTGTTTAAAAACACATAAATCCATGCCTGCATGGCCTATGAAGCATTCGGCCAAACCAAGGATGGTCTAAAAAAATTCTACATATTTTAGAATTTGGTACTTATCTTTTCTAACATTGTAAAATAACCTAAAAAATAAGAAAACATAAAATTATCACAAAAATAGGTACAAAATCATCATCAACACAACCCAACATTCGGCCAAACCAAGAAGCATAAAACATAAACATGTTTTCACATATAAAATGATGAAAATGAACATAAATAATTATTACTAAGCTTAAATAAAAATAAAATCATAAAAACAAATATACAAAAATATTTAACAACATCTTAACATACAAATTTTAAGGAAACAACAACATAAACATCAAGACACATATACAACAAAATCAAAATCATAACAAAAACAATATTTTATAAGATAAAAATCAAAATATAACTGTGATAACAAAAAAATACCATATATATAATCACTATGTATAGCCCTTCAACATGGATAAAAATTCGTGAGCCTTAACATGGTATTATATCATAAATCAAATGAAAAAATGAAGAAAAATAAAAAAGAATAAGCTTTTACCTTTGAAAAACTTAAGAAAGCTAAGTAAAAAGAAAAAAGGTTTTTTCTTTATCATTTTTTATGCCAATAACCAAAGCTCTCAAATGAATAAAAACATCCGTATTTATAAGGATTAAGGTTGGCCAAGGCATAAAGCAAATACCTTGGCTAAATGGTTTCTACACTATTCCATCTTTTTATTATTTTTTTTCTTTTTACATATATTTATTATTTGTAATAATTATTTGCAATTTTGATTCGATTTAAATAAAACTTGATTTGATTTAAATTTTTTATTTTTTCATTTTGTGGCTTAGGTCATCCCTGACATTATCCATTTCTATAACATTTTAAGTGATATTTGTATATAATATGTAAAATTATACCATAAAAATTAATTAGAAAGACTAAATTGTAAAAATTAAGAATTACGTCTTGGAAATAAAATTTTATATGCTCAATTTAATTTAATCTAATAATGAAAATAATTTTTATGTATAGGAAAAAATATTAAAAATAGCAAACTCATAAAATTTCACTAGAAAAACCCTTATTGAGAAAATTGTTATGTGTAAAAAAAATATAAAACTCATAAAATAAAATGAATTTTTTACAAACTGAATTAATATGAATTTAATGATAATAATTAAAGAATTTTAAACCTAAAATCTTACCAAAAGAAATTACAAAGTTGAAAGCTTCGTATTTTAGAGACTAGAAAAATTCTAAAAGAGAATGCAAAACTCATAAAATAAATTTATCAAAATGAATTTAATATGAATTAAAAAATAATATTTAAAGATTATTAAAATTCATAAACTTGAAAATATCTCACTGAAAAGTTTACGAAGTAAAAAACTTCATATCTTAGAAACAAAAAAATTCTAAAAAAATGCAAAACTCATAAAATGAAATGAATTTTGAAAAATTGATTTAATGGTGGTTAAATGGAAATGTTCAAAGAATTTTGAAGTTCAAAACCCAAGAAAATTCCTCCAAAAATTTTACAGATAAAGGAAAACTCATATTTTTGAATAAAGAGAATTTCAAAAGTACATTGAAACTTATATAAAATGAGTTAAATATTCAAAATATTAATTTACAAAATAGTAAATATGAAAATTTGAAATCTGAAATAAATCTTTACTGAAATAATTCGTGAGCAAATAGCTGTACAGTGAAAAATTCAAAAATAATTGGTGAAATTGCCAAGTTGATACCTAGTGGTAAAAATGCCAATATGAATTTTTCCTTGAATATTTCTGATTTTTTTGAATGCATGTTAACATAAGTACCACATAGGTGTCGGTAAAAATATATGACAGTCAATTTCTCAAATTTTACAAAAAAATTCTTGAAATATTCCTAAAATTAGGAAATAAATTTTCAAAATTTGACAAGAAAATCTTAAAAAATAATTTTTCTCTAAAATATTCATTCATATATTTGAAATTAAAGATTAAAATAGGAATTTTTCTGTCACGTGAACTTACGACCATTTAAATATGACTAATAAAGTCTTTGAAATGTCTAGTCCATCTAAGAAATATCATTCCCAATGAGGGTGGCCATAAGTTCCCAATCTCAGATATTTAGGACTATCGGGAAAAAAGACCCGGAAGTAATTAGGTGTCTCCAGGGGAAACAATCAAACTTTTTTTGTTTTACTTTTTATTACCATTGCACCAAAATTATCGTATTCATTTTTCAAGTAGAAAGGAACCCCTAGCAATCACGAGAAAAACATAGGCAGAGGAATGGCAAACAAATGTTGTATACAAAAAAGATAGTGAAAGGTGATTATAAATAAATAATGACTAAAACTAAGGGAAACCAAGAATCAGGTAAAATTTAGTTGTCAAACCTGTATGCATGCTTGACCTAAAAAAGGAAAAGGGAAAATACATGGATAATTGGAATAGAAAGATTGTCGGACAAATCGCTCATCCAACCGATCTTGGATAGCTACCACGAAGTGGCCAAGACTTAGAGTCACCATGTATCATTTTGGGGTATGACCAAATACCTGTTAAAATTAATGATTTTAAGTTACGAGACTTGAAACAATGGTTTTACAAATTGCATATACTAGAGTTCATTTGAAAATGGTTCGCAAGTCAGTTATGCATGGGGAAAGATTAGCACCCCTATGCCACCAAATATTGGTACAATTTAGCCATAAATTATCCAATTCTCAGTGTTCCCTTGGTTTTTTATGTGCAATCATTGTTTATGTATAATTAATTCCTTCCTTATGATGAAACTTTCAAAAAAAAGTCAAATCTAGGTTTTTTTTAGTAAAATTAAGTTTATATCTCTATATGTAACCTAGGAAGAAGGAAAAATGTAGAGGTTCCACCAAAATGATTTTTGAACTAACTTAAAAGAGAACACCCTGCATCGACCAATGGAGGGAAACTGACATAGACATTGCCTCAGGTTTTATGAAATTCAATTTTTTTTAAATCATGAATGCAAAATTTTCACCAAGGAAAGAAACAGGTTAGTAAGACATAAGAGAATATAATAAGTATTGTATTAGAAATAAATACGTAAAACATAGAAAATGAGAGGCGGTTAGAATGTATCTTGCAATTAACCTCGATTTGTAAGGAATAACTGAATTAACAATTTTAAGACGTGTAGATTCGGTGGTCAATTGAGGCATGAAAAAGGTTTTGATAAAAGGTTTGAGAAAACTCAGAAAGGAGAAAATTTAGATTTCTGATGAAGTTTTGAGAAGCAGAGTTAGAGTATTCCCTAAAAAAATAAGGTTA
>JBBYHL010000013.1:4769854-4820134 GCA_038381835.1 Adansonia madagascariensis | reverse complement strand
GTAAGGATAATATCAAGATATTCTAAAAATTTTTAAAAATTGCTTTCAAGGTGGAATTAATTTTTAAAGCCAAGTCTGAGTAAACACTGATAGCAAATACAGTGGAAACGGAGTGTGGTGAACTTTAAAAAATCATTCTAGACTCATACGAAATCATTAAATCATAAATGATACCTTTTTGGAAAGGAGTTCAATGAACCTTTTACCAAAAAAATTTACAAACTCTAGAAAAATCATCTAATGGGTTAGAATGGCTCGAAAAGAAGAAGAATTATTGATTCTAGGGGTCTCAAACAACAAAGGTTCAAAATCATAGTTCCCATATCTGAGATAACCGTGGCGTAAATGAGGTACCATTGGAAAGATAAGCCTTTTCAAGAAAAATGTTAAAAAATTCTGAAAAAATCATTTAGAGTCCAAAAATAGTTTTTTAAACCAGGGTCACAGTGTTGTTAATACCAAAATAGGGGTTTTTTTTGTGTTTAAGCATGCAAACGTCTAACTATTGAGGTCTTGGCAGTGGAATAATGGACCAATCCAACTTTTAGAAGGTGGGCTACCAAAGCACCCGCTCTCCATAGCATTAGTAATAATGGAAAGATTAAAATAAGACTTTAGGCAAACACTTGAAAACATTTTTGGTATTTGTAAGGATCAAAAATAGAATTTGCTTGGCCTAATGGGGCCATGAATCTAAACATTTGTGCTTAATATATCTCCATGATTGGAGGACCAATGTATTAAGAACATTAAATCCATACTAATCCTTATTGATTGAGGCTATGGAGGCTTAACTTAGGGTTTTCTTTGAAAATAGATTTTTACAAGCATGATGGAAACATTTCAACAAACAAGTGATAAACAAAAATAAGTAGAGACATTAAACATGAGAAAAAATTGAAAACGGTAAGTTATCCATACATCTTAATAAAGGTATCATAGCCAAAATGCAATCAAAGGCATGGTAAAGATTAAAGCATGCCAGGATGAACATTTACATGTGAAATGAGCATGTAAAAATGAGAAAAATATGGCAAAAGTGCATGAATAGAGGCTATTTTAATGTCAACATGAGACATGGCATTTTAGTCATCCAAATAACATTAAGGCACCAAAAAAGTCACCAAAATCCGAAGACCACCACAAGAAAAGCCATAATAATGCATGAAGGTCTTAATAGGGTCATGGAAAAATGAAAGATTTACTTAATGATGGAGATAAAGAAAAACAAAAAATATAAATGGAGGAAAAGTGAAAAATATATGTAAAGAATACTTAAACTCCTAGCTTTATCCTTAAGCAGTAAACTAAGCAACTAAGCTCACCTTTTCCCTTTCTTTGCCATAGATTGGAAAAAAAAGAATAAAAAAAAGCTTTTGGTTAGGGTATCTATGGAGAATGATTTTAAGGGAAAAGATGAAGAAAATAAAGGGTTTTGGATGGATGAAAGAAGAGCTATGGTAATGGAGTTTTGGGGAGAGCAAAAGTTTCTTTTTCATGGCTAATGTCAATTTGTTCAATCCTTTCTTAACTAAATAAGAAAATTAAATTACATAGTGATTGATTTTAGCCACTAAAATGACCTAGCTAAGAAGGCACATAGGACATTTGGCATGTACAACATGGTGACTCATTGTACCAAGGTGGGACTTTTTAGCATTTGATAGTTAATCTTCATTCTTGTAGACAAATAAATCTATCTATGAGCTGATCAAATGAGTAATCTCACATTTGCCTTTCATTAAACCAGATTTCCTCATGAAAATGCCCTCATACCAAGCTTAATTGATCTTTCGAAAAATGTGTTAATCTAATGTTGAAAGCCCAAAAGTGAAATCTACATGATTTGTATGAAATAATGTTTTGATTTTGGATGCTTTTTAAGGCTAATGTTATGAAAAATTTGTGTTTTCTAATGTTACGATGAAAAGAATATGAAAAAGGCATGAACCAGACAAAATTTTCCTTGAGGTATCGATACTATGAACTTTGTATTGATACTAAAGGCCCTAGAATATCAACATTAATAGCCTTGTATCAATACATCTGGTATCGATACAAAGAACCTTGTATCAATATCAAGCACAACATTTTTTTCGATGTCGATACTCAAGCCTTCTGTATCAATACCACAGCCAAAAGTTTTCCAGGTATTAATACTTTATGCCTTGTATTGATACATCTTGCCCAAAATTCATAATTTTAGCTTTAACATAACTCTATATTGGTACAAATATATTTTGTATTGATACAGTGCCCGTTGGTATTGATAAATGTAGCAAAATTTTGGAATATGAATGATGCGGAGCCTTATATCAATACTTCCATGCATTTATGCATGCAAAAAATATGGATTCTCCTTATTTTGACTCTTCAAACTTTTTAGCTCAGTTGAGAATAATGGGAAATTGATCCTTTTGAGTGACCTCGATGGTACATTGGATGATGACTTTTGATACATTGAATGTTAGCTCAAACAAAATAGGGTGACTATATGAGGTTTTAAAGAAACGAATTGGGCAAAACCAAAAACTAAAAGACAACCTAGATGAAATTGAGGTTTAAAAATGGCTCAAATAAAACTGACCTTAAAACTACCTGGGCAAAATTAAGGTTTAAAGAAATGGCCAGGGTGAAACAAACAACCTAAAGATAACTTGGATGAAACCAAGGTTCCAAGAAATGGCTTGGACGAAACTAGAAACCTAAAGATAACCTAGACAAAATCAAGGTTTTAAAGAAATGGCCTCGATGAAATTAAGGTTCTAAGAAATGGCCTAGATGAAACCAAAAACCTAAAGATAACCTGGATGAAACCAAGGTTCTAAGAAATGGCTTTAATGAAATCGACCTAAAGATAATAATAAGATGAAATTGAGGTTTGAAGAAATAGCATCGACAAAATTAGAAACTTAGACAAAACTGAGGTTTGAAGATGGTCCAAACAAAACCAATATGAAAATAACCTAGATAAAACCAAGGTTTTAAAGAAATGGCTAAAACAAAAGTAAGATGAAAGAGACACTATTTTGTTTGAGACCTAATAAGCTCACTATAGGATGGCTTTTCTTCACATGCAATATCTTAACTAACTATACATAATGAAAGGGATATTGATCCTCACCAATATTCCACTTAATCAATGAGATGTCAATTCTACTAGCCTTTTGCCTAACTAAATGGATTGGATTTACCAACTTGATTCTCTCCATAACCAAAAAAAAAATAGATGATATGTTGCGTACTTCACTGGTTTTTAGCCTAACCAAATGAAAAAGACTCAAAACTGATCTTCTACCTAATTGAATGAAGACAACAAAAAGAAAACTAACTTTGTCAACCTTTTGCCTAGTCAAATGAAGAGTATAACAACTGATTTCATTGGTCTTCTGCCTAACCAAGTGAAGTTGATAGAAGAAAAACTTCATCTGACCTTCTATTTATTTAAATAAAGTTGACTCCAACCTAACTCCACTGACCTTTTATGTAATCGAATGAAGTGGACAAAGAAAAAAATTTCCTTTTAAAAGAACATAATCTCCCTGCAAGGTGCCAATTTTGCTAGATTTCTACTTAACCAACTAGACTAGACTTTTCTTTTATTCTCTCACTGAGTACCAACTATATTAGATTTAACTAACTAGGTAAGGAATGATATTACTTAAGGTATCATCTACTTGGGAACAATCTTATTTCCATGGATACCACTAGGGGTATCTTTTTTTTGAATAATTCTTATCAAACAACATGAATGCATATGCATGATTCTTACTTTCCTATTAATATGCAATCATAATAAAGGGTTTATCTTAATGTCATTCATGATCCACTCTTTCTAGTGAAGCATTTGTCATGACAATTGTGCTTTCAGTTATCTCCTTTAAATTCAATCATGTCTTTCATTACCATATTTTTCTTTCATTCTTATCCTTCTTAAAAGCATTAGATGCCCATTTCTTTCAATGAGGTAAAATTCTCTAAGGTTTATTATCATTCACAAACATTATAGTTGTTCTTGCCATTTTCTCTTTTCCTACTTGTTTTCTTTTAAAAGCATTCAATCATGAGATTTCTTTACTCAAGTAATCTCAAACCTTAAATCACCAAAACTTAGAAGGAATAACACTTTCTATCATAAGATATGTAAGAGAAAACATCTTAAACAAGCAAAGCATAATCGACACAAAGCTAACAGTAAAAATAACTTGGATAAAGCTAAGACTCAAAAAATGACCTTGGGTGAAACTAATACTCAAACAAATAGCCTTGGGTAAAACCAAGACTAAAAGATGACTTGAACAAAATCAAGACTTAAAAAAATGGCTTAAATGAAACTAGCTTTAAGACAAACTTGATGGAACTAAGGTTCAAAGATGGCTTGGACAAAACCAACTTGAAAATAACTTGGACAAAATCAAGGTTCAAAGATAGCTCAGATAAGATAGCTTAGATGAAATAGAACTGAAAACAACCTAGATGAAACTAAGGTTCTAAGAAATAATTTAGGAAAAATGAGAAACATAAAAATAATCTGGATGAAATTAAGGTTTTAAAGACATAGCCTAGGTGAAACCAAAGAAGTAAAGACAACCTGGACAAAATCAAGGTTTTAAAGATGGCTCAAACAAAACTGATCTAAAAACAACTTAGAGAGAACAAGCTTCAAAAGAAACAGTTTGGGCAAAACTAGCAACCTAAAGATAACCTATATGAAACCAAGTTTCTAAGAAATGGTTGGGCAAAGCCAAAAACTTAAAGATAACCTGGATAAAATAAAGGTTTTAAAGAAATACCTTGGATGAAATTAGGAACCTAAAAATAACTTGGATGAAACCAAGGTTCTAAGAAATAGCCTGGACGAAACCAAAAACTTAAAGATAACCTGGATGAAACTAAAGATCTAAGAAATGACTCAGATGAAGCTGACCTAAAAATAACTGGATAAAATTAAGGTTCAAATAAACAACTTGGACAAAACTAAAAATATAAAAATAACTAGATGAAACCAAGGTTCAAAGATGGTTCAGATGAAATTAACCTAACAATAACTTGGATGAAATCTAGGTTTTAAAAAAATGGTTCAGACAAAACTAGCCTAAAGACTACGTTATAGAAGCAACTCCAATACTTGACAGTTATCAATTATAAAGTGTGCAAATGCTTCATAAGATGATGCAAATGCAATTATTCGTTCATGATGTGACCATTTCCCAACCCTAAAAAGATACATTCACACATACCATAAAAAATATATAATCAATGAATAATAATCCCAACACATATGACATGATGCACTTGTAAAAAGTAATAGCACCTATAAAGCTAAAAAAAGCTAGCTTATTTCTCTTTTGAAATGTGATGCAATGCTACAAACCCTATTATATGATATTTTGTATGGTATGTTATGAATGTCATACAATGCCAACACCTCAAGCTAATACTTCTTCAAACTACTTAGCTATTTGATCTTCTTCTAATCACTTTCCTTTTATGGTTTTAACACATTTGATACCCTTTATTCATTTCAAACAATCATTATTCACCAAAAATATCACTCAATCCCATAATCTAAACTGTTATAATTTATCTCTTTTTTTTCTTGCCCTAAAATATCAACATTTACAAGAATATTTGGGTTTGGATCAACTTCCCTTATCTATTCCTTTTCCAAAAATGTATAAGCTCCAGAAGAGATAATTCTTTCTTTTTAAATTATATACCATTTACATGATGGTTTTTATACTTTTATAAAAAATCCATGCCCTATTTTTTCTTTTTTTGTACCCCTTATTTAGGGAACTTGGCTCCTATCAATCTTTTACCCTTCTTTGAGGAGAGCACTTGCCTTTAATCATGACATCATTTCCTTAAAGCAAACATTAATTTCAAAAAAACATTTTCTTAAAATACTCATTTAAGAAAAACTAATTTTGAAAAACATTACCCTCAAAGTATATAATAATCAATTCTCTAAGAGATTGATAATCCACCGCTAGGAAATTCCCTGGATAGTAAATTAGTCTTTTGCAAATTTGGTCGAAAGGTTTTGCAAAAAAAGACTTAGATTAGTCTAAAAGGGTTTCGTAAAGACAAAATATGTGCCTTACTATCCTAGGCTCTGGAATGGATTAGTCTTTACAAAACATGGATTCCTTAGGAATTAAACAATATCAATGTTCTCATAAGTGTCCCTCTATCAATAACCCAGCTAGCACTAAAATTAGCCGTGACAAGGTCAAGGTTAGGGAATCAATTTGGGAAGGTAAAAAGATCTAACTTTTCAAGTCAGCCTCTCTAAATGAGAGCCGACACCTTAGGATATTCAGGAATTTTTGTATGTCTCTAGGTTTTTTTCTTCATGACTATATCTTGATAATCCCATGAGTGATAACAAAAATTCTTCTGTTTTGCCTTAAATTACCTGTTTTTGGGTTTTCACCCTAGAGCTCAATTCTTTCTTTTTTTTTTTTTAGACCTAGCAATATTTGACATGATTACATGAATATGACATGCATAAGGTTAAGAAACATGACACAAGATGACATGAATACATTCTCAAAAAATATATAGTATGAATTATAAACTATCAAAATTGATATAAATATAAAAAACTTAGACGTGCTTATGATATAACAAAATATATAAATATGACACGAATACATAAATTTCCTAGCCTACCTTTTGTCATTTTTTTACCTTATCATGTTCTTAAGAATATTCAAAATTTATCCAAAAAACAATTTCTTGAAGAATAGGCTCACTAGCTCAAATAGCCATACCTGATTAAAATTGAATTTTCTAGGTATGTAATGTAGGCTATGGTTTGGGGTTTAGAAAGAAAAAGATATATAGGCCTAAATTAAGTGTTTAAGGGTGAAAAGATCTAAGATCATTTCTTCTTATGAAGGCTCCATACCTTCTACCTTTTTGGACTGCACTTTTCTTTATTTCCTTATTTATTTCCCTTTTTTATTTTTATTTTTTTGTTTTACTCTTTTTTAGCTTTTTCTTTTGCTTTTACTTTTGCCATTTTTTTATTTTTATTTTGTTTTTTCTTTTTCTTTTCATGTATGGAATCCTAGATTCTGAGAACTTGGTCTACTTTTGGCTTTGCCTCAATTTGTTAGGCCTTTTCTAGAATTATAGAATATCCATTTTCTTACTTTTCCAAAAAGATTTTCTCTTTTCATGCCCCCTCTATGAAAGGTGCTTCTTGATCAAGGATCATAGGATGTAATAATTCATTAGGCTCAAAAGGGGTAAGTAAGGGGAATAATTTCCAAATTTGAGAAAGGATAGTGAAAGATGGCCATTTGTCATCTCAAGCACAATTACACGAGCTGAAAAGTCATTCTTCAAAAAAACTAATTTTCAAAATATCCTAAGCATCCTAATTACACGATGTTACATTTAATTTTCATTTTTTTCATTTTCTTCCTTTTTTAATTTTTCAATTTTTTATGCCCAAAATTTATGCCTCAATTCTCTTTTTTTTTCCCAAGTCGATAGGTGTGTCACTTTTCGATTAATCACTAATGAGATTATGGGATACCAAGACCAAACTCTACCTAAGGCATCCTATGTTCAATTGATAGGAATTTTTTAATTGTGGGTAATTAAAAAAGATGACAGCTCAAAAGGGTGCAAACTTAATGTTAGGCTATTCAATATGTTATAAAGAAATAGGCTTAAAAGGTTTCCTAACAACAAAAAATTATGTTATTGATCCATCATGCCATGTGATGCAACTTGATTTTCAAAAAAAACTGATCCAGAGGTTTATGTTTCAAAGGCTAAAAAGAAAGGTAAATTTTAGCCCAAGTTACCATAGTTTTAGGGCCTTTACCAGAATATTTGATTCACTTAATTTCAAAAAAAATCCATGAATTTTAAAAAATTTATTAACCTAGGTCAAGGCATTTATCTTATTTGTTGTTTCAAAGCAATCATAGTTGGAGAAATTCAAAATCAATTCCCTAAAGTTATGGGTCTTTTAAGCAATCACAATGGTCATAAAAATGTCTAGCAAATCAATGGTGGGGTATAGGTTCATTCCTAATACTAGTCATTAATATTCTCAAGACTTTCTATCATTATGCTTTCTTAAAAATTCCCCTTTTAGAAAATATTTTGTCATTTTTGAAACTGAAATCTCTAAACTAAGCCCATCCTAATTTATCTCTATAAAACATTTCAAATCATGAATGTTTTAAAGAAAAGATACCAATCTAGAGACATAAGTTCTTATCATAAAATATTTCAACCATCATATCTTTGTGCTTTCCCCTAAACGCATAATTAACTATTCCTAACCTTTTAAGCATTCCTTTTCATTATGGCATCCAAATCCAATCATCCAACATTGATTAGGTATATGCAATTCCCTATAGCATGACTTTGAATTTGGCAATGATAATCACAATATGCATTATCATCCTACCAACTCGGGTATGGTGGTTGAATGGGCTCCAAGAATTGGTTTTTAACAAATAAAGGCACTAACTCTAAATAAGAGATAGGTAGCAGTTGAAATTGATCTTTTGACACTTTTCTGTTACCATTGACTTAGCATATTAAATGGAGGAACTCAGGCAAATCCTTGAGCCAAAGCATATGCAAGGTAATTATACCAAGATGCCATTAGGTACTAATGTGGTCCTTGAGAGGTCTATCCTTAGAAGAGTAAAATACATAAGGCATTAAGGATACGAGCAAAGCTTCCCATTGTGGCTTAGACCTTTCCTTCTTTTGCTTTGGACACCTAATCTTCTTTAACACTATGTGTTTTACCTCTCTGAAGCTTTCTATTCTTAATTCTATTTTAATCATTTCCCCAATTGTGACAATCTTGGAAAAATTCCTAGTAGCATTCCCTATAAGCTTATCGTAGAAAATATAGACACCCCATTTTGTCTAGGCCATTATCTAGGGCATTAAAGGTAAATATTTTGAGCATCCTTGGAGAAACGGTTCAATTTCTAATTATTTTCGACTAAAGTAAGGTAGTTCAAAGAGCTACATGTACATGCAAGTCATATTAGTGCATAGGTATTGGTACCAAGCTCTGACACTACTAAAAATTCAAATTTTCACATGTATTATTGATATAAGAGGGTTTGGTGTCAAGACCTAATGAGTGGTATCAATACCTAGCATGGTTGTATCAGTACAGACCTTGGTTGTAGCTAAAGTTATGATTTTTGGCCAAAAGTATCGATATTCAAGCAATAGTATCGATACAAGCCCATAAAGTATCGATACATACCTTAAGTCTTGAGATTGGAAATTTTTTGGCTCTTGGTATTGATACATGCTTCATTGTATTGATATTCACGGAAAAAAATTTACTTTATGTATCGATACAAGATGTTTTGTATCAATACATTAAGGCATTTTTGCCCAGTTTGAGCCACTTTTTAACCATAGCACCATTGATTTGAAAATCCAATTCAAACATGTTTCTTGTACCAAAAATCATCAAAATTCATACAAGGCTTCAGCTTTGGGCTTGTGATTGGATTTAGACAAATTTTGAGGCTAATGACAAGGGATATTTTATGACATTACGCAAATTACTAAAGGGTAAGGCTAATTTTTCTCCATGCTCAACTGCATAAAGTGGCCTTGATCCACTATTTTTGCTGAGCAAACCAGTGAGTTTGCATTTAGCGTAGCACAATGGTTTGTCTTTGCATTAGGTACATGCACGAAACCCCCATAATGCCTTTGTTTTTTGCATTTTTTGTCTTCATAATCACATGGCTATATATGCCAACTTTTGCTTAGCTGAAGGAAAAGGACATATAAAGAACTTACACAGACCCTAAAACATTCTGAGCAAAAAATGCACTCATTAATGTGCTAAATCTTGTTGGCCCAAGGTACAGGCCTAAAAATGAAAGAGTTTCAGTATACAGGCCTAATCACATAATCAAGGGCTAAAAGAGTTAACTTAGTGTATCATGTGCTCGATAAAGAAGATCCTTGAAGATTCTAAAAGTCTTCTTAAGTAAGAAAGTCAATAGCATCCAAATTAAAAAAGTTTCAGTGTGCATATTATTACTTAATCTCTAAGGATTTCAATTTTCTAGGGAGGTTTTAATTCCTTAGCTTGTAAGGAAATTAATTCCTTTGAGAGTAAGCAATACCTTAGTTAATTATTTAGGATTTAGTTTTATTTTCTTGTGAAGGCCTTTGGACAAATCTTCTACTATAAATAGGGGACCTTATGCATGTTTTCGAGACATTCAGAGTTGATCAATAAAGTAGCTGATTATTTTTAGTTCTTTTTTCTTATCAAGTCTTCTCAGTGGCGAGTTTGTGAAACTTATCTTTTAAGCTTCTCATCCCTAAAAGTGGCGTCCAACCCTTGTATTGATTATGGTGAGGATTTTTATCAACTAATTAAGGTTTATTCTTTCTATCCTTCCAACTTTTAAATTTTACATTTTATTTTCTTCTATTTTCATTTTAAACCATTAGAGACCTATTTTCATTTAGTTTTATTCTTATAAGGCTCATCATTATTGGTATTAGAGCCAAGGCTTTTGAGGTTTGAAGTGATAAACTCCATGTCAGAAGGTAGTGAGACCTATACACCATAAAATCTAAAATTGTAGTAAGGAATAAGTTTTGAACAAGTTATCTTATAGCCCTTAAATGCAACAACAAAAGGCTTTGTACATGCTGGATCAACTTATGTGCATGGTAGAAAGATTGGTTATGAATCGGCCATAATGCAATCAGCCACAATGACGAAGGGTTAATCATGATAAAGGTGATGAGTATGATGATTTGGGCATAGAAGATGAACCTAAAGAAACACTAGGGCAACATTGGTAGCCAAGAACCTCTATTAATATCAAGATGAAGATTCCACCTTTTTCATGGAACAAGCTCTCCCAAAGAATACTTGGAATGGGTACAACGTGTTGAGAAAGTTTTTGAGTGTCAAGAATACATCGAGGAGAGTTTACTAATTATGCAAATATGTGGTGGGAGAATATGAAGGTGCAAAGAAGGCGTGAAGGAGAAAATCCAATCTAGACATAGAGGCTTATGGAAAAAAGGTTTGTACCTTAATACTATAAGCAAAAGCTATTCCTTAAGTTGCAAACATTCTAATAAGGAGCCTACTGTGTTGAAGATTATGTGAAAGAGTTTGAGATGTTAATAATGCCATGTAATTTACAACAGGCTCAAGAACAAACCATTGTAAGATTGCACAAGGATATTGCAGATTTGGTGGAGTTATAGCCATATGCCACATTGGATGATGTGATTACATTGGCCATGAAGGTTGAAAGGCAACATAAGAGAGGCACGTCTAGGATAAGTAAACCTTACACCTTATACTCTTTTTCATCTTATATCTCTAAAATAATCATAAAACTTGAAAAAAAAAAAAAAAGATCCTACTAAAATGATCATGGTTAAAAAAGGGAAAAAAAAGCAAAAAATTCCTAACACTCAACAAGAAGATGTGACATTAAGTGTTTTCAGTGCCTGAGGCTTGGACACGTACCTTCTCTATGTACTTAAAAAAGTCATGATCATTCTGAATCAGTTGAAGAAGTTTCGAGTGCAGATGAATCAGATCCATAAGTAGAATTGGAAGAAGCGCACCTCCTGAGGAAAAAAAATTGCTTGTTATTCATCACAATCGGAGATGATGTGCTACATCCTAGTTGGCCCAAGGTAACAAGCCTAAAAAATAAAGAGTTTGAGTATATAGCCCTAATCGCATGATCAAGGGCTAAAAGAGTCCACTTGGTGTATCATGTGCTCGATAAGGAAGATTTTTGAAGAATCTAGAAGTCTTTTTGAGCAAGAAAGTCAGCAGCATCCGATTTAGGAATGTTTTGGCATGGAAATTATTACTTAATCTCCAAGGATTTCAGTCTTTTTTGGGAAGGTTTTAATCCCTTAGCTTACAAGGAAATTGATTCCATTGGCTATTTTATTTTCTTTATGAGCAAGCAGTACCTTAATTAATTATTTAGGTTTAGTTTCCTTTTCTTGTAAAAGCCTTTGGCCAAATCTTTTACTATAAATTGGGGACTTTATGCATGTTTTTAAGACATTTAGAGTTGATCACTAAAGTAGTTGATTATTTTTAGTTCTCTTTTCTTATCCAAGTTTTCTTTGTGGCTTATCTTTTAGGTTTCTCATCCCTAAAAGTGGCGTCTAACCCTTGTATTGATTATGGCAAGGATTCTTATCAATCAATCAAGGTTTATTCTTTCAATCCTTCCAACTTTCAAATTTTAGATTTTATTTTCTTCTATTTTTGTTTTGCACCATTAGAGACCTATTTCGATTGAGTTTTATTCTTATAAGGCTCATCACTCATATTCATATATGCTCTTAATATTCTCAACCACTAAAAAAATAAAAAACTCTTCTATATTCCTGTAGCTACTCAAAACCACCCCTAAAAAGCCCTCTAAAACCCTTTATTCCACTCATATTTCTTTTTAAAACTCCTCTTCATTCATACCTTAACTAAAAAATTCCTTCTTTTCATTTTTTTATTTCTGTCTAGTATCAAAAAGAAGGAAGAAAGTAACTTCAAAGTTGCTATTCAGAGAAAAAGGCTGAAGCTTGAAACTTTTGGTATATTTTCTCTTCTTTACTCTGTTTATTCTTTGATTCTTTAGTAGTCTCATCATCATAGTGGCTTACTTATGTTACTATGACCATTCTAAGATTTTCATACATTATTGTTGCCTTAATTATGGTAGTCTTAGGCTTGATGATCCTCTTGATGCCTTGATGTTGCTTATATGGTCAAATATGCCATGCTTTATTTTCATCGACACAATAGTCTCTATTCTTGCATTTCTTGCCATACTTCATTCACCTTCACATATTCATCTCATATTTGAATGTTCACCCTAACATGTCTTGAGCATGTTCATGCATTTTTTTGCATCTGTTAGGTTTTATAAAATGAAAATGCCTTCTTGAAAATTGCAACATATTTTTTTGGTTAAAAATGTTTATACCATCATACATAGCTGATTCTAGATGTCATTTATGAGTCTAACATTCTCATGCATCTTGCTTGTCATCATCCTGCATTTTACCACCTCTTTTACTGTCAAAATGTCACCTTGGTTTATTTGAAAGCATTGTGAAGGTTCATTGTTATATATATTGCACTTTATTCACAACTTTTGTGTCAAAATGCATGCTTGTTTGCTGCTAAAAATTTAATTTTCAAAACCCTCCAAGTTAGATCAAGATCTTTCCAATAGATAGAGACTTGGATGGATTTAATGTTTTCACTAAGTTGGTCATCCAATCTTAGGAACAAATTAAACTTTCTAGGTTTGGATTCATGGTTGAATAAAATATTGTTTTCTTAGAAAAATACCCTTTTATTGTTAAAATATTAAGCATTGATCTTGACTTTAATGCCCTTATTAGTGGCATGGTCAACAGGTTGTTTCATCATCCTAAACTACTTTATGATTTTGGAATGAATTCATGATGCCCATGTTACCTATTCCTTCCTATGATGGGCATTCAGACATTGTTTGCTCGAGTCTGGTCTTGAGAAACCCAAAAATACTGAAAAACTCTAATGTTTTGCTCTATCAGCATTATGTCCACCATTAAAAGATTTGTTTTTGAGACCAAACACATTTTGTCCAATATTTTCCATGAAGTATCATTGAATTACCTTTCTAAGGTGTCTTGTTTGCACCTTGATTATGCTAGATGAGGGAGTTATCATTTTTCAAACTTTTGCTATCTAAAACCCTTAGAACCAACGAATTACTTTATGTTTGGGCTATTTTAGCCCACCAGATGATTTTCCTAAATTTTTTAAATATTTTTCCTAGAAAGTTCATGAAATTCCCTCTTTGAGAAGGTATTGTTTGTAATTTAATGATACCAAATGAGTCTGAAATGATTTTCCAAAATCTACTATGCCCTTTCTATTTTACAAGCTGCTAGTGTCAAAAAAAGCTCAAATAAAAAATTAATTCCATCTAGAAAGCGAATTTCTAGGATTTTTGGAATATTTTTATATTAAGCTTTATTGGATCACCTTTCCAATGGTACCTCGCTCGATTCCTAGCACCTTTGAATTTACCCAGAACAAATTTAAGAAGAGAGACAGAGCGATGTTGTCCCCTACTTTTTTAATTAAAATCAACCTAACTTCCTAGATCATCTTTATCGAGATGATCAAAATTCTTAAAGTGGACCTAATTGACTCCCCGTGGGGTCATGTAATATAACACAAGTTGTTTAGGCTTGGATTAAGGCTAAAACAATAATAATTTTATTCAAACTCTCGGGATCTATTTTCAAAATACCTTTTATCCAAAATATTTATTTTCTCCATAAAATATTAAAATTTTCAATTTTGGAGATACTTTAGCCTTGCTTTCTGAAGGACACTCTAACCCCGTTTCTTATTCAAAACTTAAATTTTCTCTCATTTGGACATTCTTGGGACTGCCAAACAAAACCTTCATTTGAAGAATCCAAAATTTTCGTCTTTAGGGATACTCTAACACCATTTTTTGATGGAATACTCCAACCTCGCTTTTCACCTAAAGTCTGAATTTCTCTCTCTTGAAACTTTTCAAAAGGGCTTTCGATCAAAACTTTCCTTTGAACACGTCCAAAACCATCACCATTAGGGATACTCCAACCCTTCCTTTTAAGTGGAGACTTCAACCCTATTTTTCTCCAAAAATTTGGATTCTCCCTGCCGAACATCCTAGGTCATTTTAATCAAAACCTCTTTTTTATCCATTAGGTTACCATTGAATCTAAGCATGTTTTAAAGTTGTCACCCTAGTTATTCATCAATAATCCAGGATAATTACAAGATACATCTCGATTATCCCTCATTTTCTTTATTGTCATTGTGTGATTATTTCTTATATGATATGATTATATTCATTTTGCATTACTAACACATTTCTCTTTTGTTGTGATCATTATGCATTCATATTTTAAAATTATTTTAAAAAATTATGAGGCAATTTTTAGATCAGTATCTTTCTAGTGCCTAACACAGAATATCCAAACTTTCAAAATTTAATCCAAAAACTATTTTCATAAAAAAAATTCCTTATGTTCTCCACATCGCCTAGACACATAGGTGACATGAAGTTCCTTTAAAAACCCAGATCTACAATTTGCAAAATTTCATGCATTAAAAGGAATTATATTTAAATAATGATAAAATGAAATCGATTAAGTCAAAACCAAAGTGAGATATAGTTAACAGGTATCAATTTCAAGCGTTGTGGGGGTGCTAAGCTTTCCTACATGTAACTGACTCTTGAACTCAATTGATAAATCTTTGGATCTCGTAGACACTTTGAAATCGATGTTTTGAGTTTTGTAACTCAAAATAATGTTTTCAATAGGCATCCAATCATGCCTAGCCCAACTGATTGGTGATGACTCTGAATTTATTTCCACTTTACTGTAGCCTCTAAAACTAAATGGATGAGCTATTCGTTTAATGGTTTATTTCCTCTTTATATCACTATGCCTAATTCAAATCTTGATCAAGGGATAACCCAAAAGCTTAACCACTCCATAATATATATTATCTAAGTCGCATGTGCTCGCTTCAGATCGTCCGAAGATAAAAGGGCAAGTGGCAACAATTTAGCAACTCCACTAGGGATTCAATTAGAGAGTTAGGCCTATGACTAGCTATGTATCACCAGGGATTCAATTGGTGTTTTGGCTTTCAACGTTATTTAGATATAATCCTCTTTATCTTTATTTTCTAACCTTTTTTTCTTTGGTGGTTTTTATCCTATGATCATTAATGAGTATAGCAATATAAGTGAAACAAAAGATTTGATTGTTTACCCTACACATATCGTCCATATGCATTTGCACTAAATTCTGTCCAAACTCCATGGTAAGGTTAATATCCTAATTATTAGGAGGAAGTGAGCTATCTGTCTTCATGATTAACCCTCTGCATAAGCATGGCAAGATCTTCTGGAGTGTAAATTACCTAATCTCTCATGAATACACCTTTACATTTGCATTGGGAAATACATCCACCAGATTAAACCTGTTCTGCCAAACACCAATGGGCCTAGGATCGGGGTGCCTAGGCGGTCCTTACCAGATGGAGGAACAATTCGCATACGAACTTAAGCGTCAACTTAAACCTATATACTAAACCTTATGAGCCAAATAATGTCAAGTCATATCGGATTACTGCTAGAAAAACCTAAAAAATAGAGTCACTCAGGGAAACACTTTTTACTTCACTCTTATACATTATGATTATGTAGGCAATGATAGATGAACATTTTCGCCAGCATTTGTTACATTTCATGATGATTTCTTAGGGTATGCTGTTATGTCCTATGGCTAACCCTCTTTAATAAGTGGGTGATGACAAGCAAATATCATCACCTACAATGCCCCATGTCATCTTAAAAAAGTCATATCTAACCTAAAAAAATCGCCATGCTATCCAAACAATGGCTTAAAGATGGTGAGAAATAAACATCGTCGCTCGGCTGATCAGTTTTGTCTTCGCAAGGTATCATGTCATCTCATTAAAGGTAATTTATTTTATTTTATAACTTTTACATTTTCTTCCCGTTTCCAAAATACGAGGTTTTCTACTCCATAAATCTTTTTCGGGAAGACTTTTCTAAGTTTCTAATTTTTAAAAAATCTTCAAATATTATTATTTAGGTCATACTAAATTAGTTTCAGAAAATTCATTTTATTTATGAGTTTTGCATTGTCTTTTACAATTTTCTCATTTTTGAAATACGGAGTTTTCTACTCTATAAATTTTTTTAGTAGGATTTTTTGAAGTTCATAATTTTTTAAATTCTTTAAATTTCATTGTTTAATCCCCATTAATTCAATTTGTAAAAATTCAATTTATTTTATGAGTTTTGCATTTTTTTCATAAATGATAATTTTTCCCGTTAAGGTTTTTTTCATATAATTCCATGAGTTTTGGAGCTCCAATCAGTTTTTTCATTATTTAACTTTAAAACTTTATTTATAATTATCAATTATAAATTTCCTATTTTATTATTATTATTTCAATTTTATTTTAGTTATTAGTTAATTTCTACTAGTTCCATGGAAACTAGTCTATTTAATTTTCAACTTTTTCCCTAACTAATTGGGTTGGTTTCTAATTACTTATTAGAGATATTATCAATTTAATCATGACAATATTTTTTTGAATGACCCTTGATTATTTGTCAAATTAATGCAAGTCTCATCTTTGTATGTTAACAATGACAAAAATATTAATAAAATAAAAAAAATATTTTTTCTTTTCTTTTCTTTTCTTGGATTTTTGCTGAACCTCCCACTTTATAAAAAGGGGGAGGATTTGTTTTCAGGAAATTTTTTTTTTGGTTGGATAAAAAAATTGGAAATTTTTAGTTTTCTAAGCTTTGCTAAGGTAAAAGCTTCATTCTTCTTTTGTTTTTCTTCATTTTCTATCTCATTTATGATTCAAAACCATGTTGAGGCTAAACATGGTGATCTTAGTTTTATTTTTTCATATTTTTCATGAATTTGTTTAGCAAATTTTTTTATGAAATGGTTTTTTATTGTTGTGAATCTGATTTGGTTATGATTATACTAAAATTTGAGTTATTTCTTTGGTGTTATTTTGATAATTAATATTTTGATTGATTTTGTTTTGTATTTATTTAATAATTTTATGTTTACTTAAGCTTAATAATGGTTATAAATGTTATTTTCATGATTTTTTTTATCAAATCATGCATAAATCCCATGCCTTTTCATCTTGTCCAAATGTGTTTGGGTTTGATAATGATGATTTTGTGTTTATTTTCTTTTAATTCTAAGGTTTTTATGTTATCTAGTAACATTTGTAAACTTAGAGACTAAATTGCAAAATTCATAAAAATTTTTAGGCCATTTCTGGCTTGACTGAGAGCTTTATAGGCCTTAAAAATTTTGATTCATGTGTTTATAAACATGATTTAGGCATTTTTAACACTTTAGGGGTCATTTTGCAAAAGTTTAAGGACTAAATTGTAAATATGAAAATTTATGCTTTATGGCTAAATGTGTTTGGCCAAACCTTTGTACATATTTTTCCATGTTTTTTTTGTTGATTCTTTGATGAATCGATGACTTGTTGGTGATGTTTTGTGATGTTTTACTATGTAGAGGTTGAAATATTATTTTACAAAGTTCAAGGGTCATTTTGTAAATTCTAGAAATATATATATTTGTTTAAGGCCAAGGTGTTTGGTTGAATCTTTCCTGGTATTTTGCTACATTTTTCGTATATATTTGCATGTGATTTTTATGATTTGTTTAGGTTATTTTATTATGTAGGCATTAAAATGAAATTTTATAATGCTTAGGGACTAAATAACAAAATTTAATATTTAGGGGCAAAATGGATATTTCACCAATTTTAAATATTTCTATTATTTCTATGCCCTTTCGTAGGGATATAAAAATTTTCGAAACTTTTTATATTTGTTTGGTCTTCTAAAGGATGCAAATATAATTTTCAATAATTTAAGGGCTTGGTTGCAAATTTTGCATTTTAAGTCAAATTTAAAATTTTAGCTTTTCCATTTAGACTAAATTCATCTACTTTTCAACATTTTTGTGTCCATTAAGGTAATAGGATGCTTTCACGTTGAAAGTGTACCCTAATGGCATTTTGATAATTTTTTTAAAATCAAATCCTATATAGTAATCAGGATGGTTTTATACCAAAGGTGCATATTTAGGATAGGTTCATCCAGTTTTCATTATTTTAGCAACTGTCAAGGTTACTAGGATATATATCATGGGGATATTTTGGTAATTTTTTACTAGGATGCTTTTATGCCGAAGGTGAATTTTTAGGATTAGTTTAGCCTTCCTAGATTATTTTAGTGTCCATTAGGGTATGGGGATACTTTCACGTCAAAGGTGTACCCTAGAGGCATTTTGGTAATGTTCCTAAAACCAATCTTAGATAGTAACTGAGATGCTTTTATGCCAAAGGTGCATATTTAGGATCGGTTCAACCAGTTTTCATTATGTTAGCACCCGTTAGGGTTACCAGGATACTTACACGTCGAAGGTATAACCTAAGGGCATTTTGAAAATTTTTTCACTGGGATGCTTTTATTCTAAAGGTGAATTTTTATAATTAGTTTAGCCTTACTAGATGATTTTAGGGTCTATTAGGGTTATGGGGTACTTTTATGTTGAAGGTATACCTTAAGGAAATTTTCATAATTTTTCTTCGATCTAGTCCTAGATAAGCACTAGGATGCTTTTAGGCCAAAAGTGCATATTTAGTTTAGCTTCACCCTTTTTCTTTAATGGTTATCAGGATACTTTCATGTAAAAGACATACCCCAAGGGTATTTTCATAATTTTGTATTAGAACCAAATCCTATATGAGTACTAGGATACTTTCACATCGAAAGTACACATTAAGAATATGTTCATCATTTTAGGTCATTTTTAGGTCATAGAGTTTGTATTTTTTAATAATAAAATTAATTTTATAATCGAGTCCTTTAGGGTTACTGAAATACTTCTATGTCGAAGGTGTACTTTAGAGGACATGTTGGTCATATTGACCACATTCAATCCTTGGAGTCAACTTTAGTACATTTTTCATCTAAATCGAGTCTTAGGGAGATTTTTAGTTTATTAATACTTATAATAAAATTGGATTTTTTTGTAACTTAAGGCAATGTCTCCAATGTTAAATAGTACATAAAATTTCTACCAAAATATGCGAGGGATTGTATGGATTATTTTAATACTAAACACCCTTTTAAAAATAAAAGTTGGGATTTTTCAATTTTTGTAAAAATAAAACTTTTAGTATTCCACAGGTTCTCCAACAGGGTACGACAGAGAATGATAAAAATCTTCATGTTCTCTTGCTTCTCCAAGAGGGTATGGAAGAAATTTTGATTTCCAAAAACATTAAAACCCAACTTTCTCGGAATAATAAATTTTTTTAATAAAATTTTATGGGAATTATAATTAAATATCAAATATTGAAATCAAATAAATATCAAAATTTAAGCTAACACGGGATTAATAAAGCACCGATTATCGAGCATCATGAGAAGTTCGATCCTTACTTCTGATCGTAATTAACTCTTAGACCCGTTTAAATGATCTCTAGTATGAGCACAGACCTCGGAGTTTGTTTTATAGGTTTCATAACCCTTGAAATGTGAACGCCAGCAAGTGTCCAATCTCACCTAGGCAAAATAAGATTGGTGGCAACTCCAAAATTCATGGTCATTTTGTAACGATTATTTAGAGTTAAGTCGAGTGAACGATTCATCTCGACAACTAAGTCCTTAGGCACAGAAAAAGAATGCTAAGAAAAGTAATAATGATATGGCACCAAATAAAAGAAAATAATGATATACAGATATACATAGAAACAAGGGGTACACTCGCCATTTTTAAGTCGAGCTAGTCAAGATTCGTATCTAGGCATGTTGCTACAACTTGGCAACTCCATTAGGGACAAGTTAGAGAGTCAAGCCTAAAATAAATTAGATGTTAACAAAATTTTGATTAATTTGGTTTCAATCGGTATTTAACTATAATTCCTGATATTTTCAAAAAAAATTAATTTATATGGAAATTTTGGTATATATTGTTCATATTTTTCACTAACACTCTTGTTCCCTTTGCAACATTATTTCTAGGGGAATTTAGAATAGGGGTTTTTATTATTTTTGAAATTGTTGAGTCATGAAAGGTAAGTTGTTCCCCTACACACACTGTACACATGGATATGCATTAGATTCTCTTCCACGTATATGGAGGGGGCATTGGTACCTAATATTTTACGAAGGGGTGAAGTAGCTCTGCCTTCTGAGGTGTTGGCCTCTATTTGGGCCAGTGAAAAGCCTACAAGGTGTAAATTCCTATGCCTGCTTGAGGTGTTAGCCTCGTTATGGACATGGAAGATATTCCCACTTGAATTGAACCCTTTCTAACATAAACCCACGATGGGTAAAGAATAGGGTACCTCGTCAGTTCTTTCCAAACTCGAGGAGCTATTCAAGAACCTTTTTAGATGATTAACTTAATCCTCATGTAATGAACTATAGTAGACTTCACCTAGTTAGAGACATACCTAATTTTAGAAGGTACCAAATTAGTACACAAGGGGGAAGGGGGAACACCTCTAACCTTTTGCTCTTATAATTTGATTTTTTATATTAATAAGTGTTTTTGTGTTGCTATGATACATTTTATTTACATTTTGCATTCCTTTGTTGTATTATGAAGGATTTTCTTAGTTTTTTTTAGCTCGACATTCATATCCCATGGAAACTTGTAAATTCATTTCTGTGCCTTTTTTTTGTACATCTGCAAAGTTCATACCTTTATATGCTCATGCATTTATAATTTTTACAATATACTAAAACAATTCCATTTATTTTATTTCTAAGCATCACGACATGGATGGTAATATTGGGGCAAGAATCAGCTTGTAAAAGTCCATTCAAAAGGAATTTGGTCATGAAGTCCAGGGAATAGAACAACAGATCAAAAAATTGATAAAAATGATCAAGGATAAAAAAAAAGCCTTGCCTAGGAATACCCTCATACTTGATAAATTCGGAAGGTCAAAATTTAGAAGATCAATTGGAAGCCTGAGTAAGTGCTCTGGAAGAGGTATTCAAAGGAAAGGGACAAGAGATTCTAGAGATAAAAGAGTAATTATTTGGATTAACAAAAATTGTCAAAGATCTTCTGAGTGATCCCCAAAGATTACCATTGCCTTCAACCCAACCCTTGGCACTCAAAGACTCAAAGACTGGACTCAGTGAACCATCAGATCAAAATCCCAATCCTTGGCCATGCAGATGATTGAAATAAACCCACCTAATTCTGCACCTGTATGAATTAGTTTGCCTCTCAACCCTGCAAGTCTTTGCAATTCTAGGCAGTCACCTTCTGATGACCATACTAAGAAAAGATCACAAAAGAATCATAAATTTGATTCAATCCAACTAACCTATAAGGAAATGTACTTTATATTGCTTTAACATCAGCTTGTTGTTCCCAAATACATCTTTCCATATCCACCTCCTTATCCTAAATGGTATAACATTAGTGAATATTGCGAATACTGTGCAAGAATACAAGGACATTCAATAGAAGCATGCTTTACCTTCAAAAAGAAAGTTTAAATGCTACTTGATGCCAGCATAATCAGGTTTGAACCAGAGACGAATGTTGATGCTGAACTTCCACCTCGTTATTAGAGGCATTAGAACATTTAGGGTAATAAAATGATTATGGAGATAACCTTTTGGCTGCTAGGACTTGTAAATATAGGGCTCAAAAATGATGACTAGTGCTTACAAAGACTTCCTAGAAGCACCAACATTGTTAGAAAAATGAAATGTTTACAAGAGTGGTCTTTGTTTGTTCTTTTGAATCTTGTAAATGTACACCAACTACGAACAAATAAATCAGTGGCTTTGGTTGATGAAATGATAGCATAAAATCATGACTCGAATATAATAAATTTTGGCCTCTATAATAATCTTTATGGCTGATATTTAGCTCATTGCCTGACATTCAATTTGTCTCATGAGATATTGTTTTATTCATTCATTCCTTCATTCCTTCATTTATTCATTCATTTGTTCATTAATTCATACATTACTTTTTCCATTTATTGACAAACATACATGGAGAAATAAAGACAAATGTTGACAAGGTATATGTATTCACGCATATTGATTAAGTTTTTTTTTTCATTTTTTAAGGATGAAGTACTGCAAGTTTAATGAAGTTACTTGAAACAAACAAGCCTGTTTGCACCCATTAAGTATTATTTATACTTTTGCCCAGTATCCTGGGAAGTACATGCTTAAAGACAATCATTAACATTTAAGATATGCAGTCCGCGGACACTAGTCTACCACATTAACATTGGTGCCCCTTCACAAAGGGTAGATGCAAAAATAGTTGCCCCAAAAAAATGGTCTTCGACTTTAGCAAAAAGGAAAGTTCCATGCAAAATGCCCGGGATCTTGGGAAGTACATGCTTAAAGACAATCATTAACATTTAAGATATACAGTTCGCGGACACTAGTCTACCACATTAACATTAGTGCCCCTTCACAAAGGGTAGATGCAAAAATAGTTGCCCAAAAAAATGGTCTTCGACTTTAGCAAAAAGGAAAGTTCCATGCAAAAGTAAAACTGTGACCCAAAAACTTCTTATTATTATTATTATTACAAACAGTCCTATATTATACTAATACTTTTGTCGGGGATCTGGGAAGTATAAGTTGAAATGCAATTATCTTAAAATACTCAATCTTTATTATACAATCTTTATTATACCAACACTTCTTCTAGGGATCTAGGGGAATACAAACTGAAAGGCAATTACTCCACTGTACTCAATCTTTGAGAAGTCAGTCCTATAATACATATTTATGCTAACCAAAAGGGCAATAAGTAGCATATGTGAGATGAGAAAGTCATCCTATTATTAAACGCCAACAAGTCACAATTGATTGAAACCAAAACCATACAAATCCAAGAATACAAGGAAATCTATTCAGACACTATCCTCAACCTCAACCTTTCATTATTTAGTGACCTTAATAGAATCACATAATTTTTACCATTCCAACAAATCCTAGAAAACTCCCTATCCAGGGTGGTACAATTTGAGCTTTAGTGTGCAACAGCTTTTGTCTAAAGATTTCATCAATCAATGCATAATGTTCAATGTGAAGATAATTAGGAATATTAGCATGGTCAATATGAGATCATAGACTGCTAAAAATTCCAACTTGAATTACTTGGATGATTCTTTGCTGTTAATAAGCTTTTGGATTTATCTTCTCTACTAAAGAATTTAGTAAAGAGTCATATAGTGGTTGTCCTTTAGGATGATTGAGATGATAAGAAATAACCATGCATCTTGTGGAATTTTTTATTTTAAAAATTTAGAGTTCAATACACCTCTTGATCTTCTACTGGCCGATATATAGTTCAGCTCCCCATGGATGCCAATTCAGTAAAATTCTAGGAGCTGATGGATGTCTATCAAAAATGATTCATTTAAGGGTTATAGGCCATATAGTAGTATGCCAATCAAGGGCATCTTCTCTCTTGACTTTAAAACTTTATACATTTTTTTTTGGAATTTGTAAATTATGAGATAATTTTGGTTCATAAATAGTGTGCATTTTGTAATGGACCATGAATTTTTTTTAATAATGATTTCCAATGTCTAAGATAATGAGAACATTTTGGAAAAATTTTTTCTATGGCAGGTGATCACCATTAGCTTGAACTCTCTCAAAAAGGTCCTTCACCTCCATATATATAATCATCTCAAACATTCAACTATAGATCTTTTGCCCCTAGAGATCCTTCATATCTAAATGACTTTTGCTTTGGATTCTTTGAAGGACTTACAAATGGTTATTCTCTTAAAAGATTCAGATAATGATAGTTTGACATTTGTTAAAATAATGGTAGTAATTCTAAGATCTTCTTCATTCGGATAACATATTTCCATGACTTTCTTGACACTCTTCCAAATCCTCAATTCAGGAAAAATGAGAGTGAAAGTGAGCTGAAAACACCTTTTCTTTTTGAACAAAACCTTTTTGAACCAATTTTTGATACATAAGATATGATATCCGAGAACTTTTCCATGCTAATCCATATTTTTCTTTTTTAAAAGGCTCAATCAACTGTTGGTGGCTGTGAAGCCAATAGTTTTAAGGGGTATAGCTTAAGCCTTTATTAAATGCGACATCATGTTATTAAAGTATTCAAAATGATTTCAGAAAGAAATTATCTTTTTTCCTAACGAAATGCCTGATAGTTCAAACAGTGTGTTTGAAATGAAAAATGGCCTTCTTTCTCTATCCCTTCTTAAATATAGAAAATTAATCCTTTTGCAATCCCCTTTGTTCTTAATAACATATTTTCTTCCTTTGAACCCTAATCAAGAATCACCCTCCACACTAGGAGGCAAATGAAGCATAGGTTTAAAATTAGAAGGGGCAAATTCTAATTTAGAGTTGCAAGAAAACCAAGTTA
Organism: Adansonia madagascariensis; assembly: GCA_038381835.1. Lineage (NCBI taxonomy): Eukaryota > Viridiplantae > Streptophyta > Magnoliopsida > Malvales > Malvaceae > Adansonia > Adansonia madagascariensis. The sequence goes on along the minus strand of JBBYHL010000013.1, from coordinate 4,795,048 downwards.
AACGTCATAAGGCAAATTTTGAATACTAAAGAAAGTTCAAGTTTCAAGTTCAAATATTCAAAGTAAAGAAATCAAGAAAGTTCAAATTTCATGTTTTTCAAAGTAAATCAAGAAAGTTCAAATTTCAAGTTCTTTCAAAATGAAGAATGAAGCAAGTTAAAAGTAAATGAAGAAATGTATATATGTTTTGCCTTAGAAGACATGCTGGGTCAAGTTTTGCTAAAGAAAAGTGATTCTTGATTTAATTACCCTTAAACACTTGATTTAGGCCTATTTATTCTTTTTTTTTCTAAACTCTAAACCATGGCCTATGTTACATACCTAACAAAGTCCATTTTAATCAAACATAGCTATCTGAGTTGTTCAGACATTCCTACGAAGCTCTCCATAAATTTATCTTTTTGAATAATTTTTGAGTCCTTGATAATATGATGGGGCAAGATTAAAGGCTTTGGAATTACCCCTAAATCAATAAAGATAGCCACCAATGAGAACCCTTCATGCTAATTCAGAAATTACCCCTAACCTTTGAAAATTTCATGATATCAACAAAAGGTTAATGTCAAATGCCTAAATATTGATTCTTTTTAAAATAACCCTTCAAAATCTTTATACCCAAACTTAGAAATTAATGCTTACCAAAAGCTTTTCCAATAAACCCTTCAAGGCTTGGTGTTTATTAGCATTAGTTTAACACTCATCGGGCTATTGTATTTAAAGATTAAAAGGATGTTATAACTTGATTGTTTGTCTTTCAAAGAACTCCTACGAAACAAGCATCCACCTGAATGTGGTCATGATAAATCTTGACTTTGTCATATCAATTTCTTCAAGATAAATTCTAGGAATGCCACCCATTTATGCCTCTAAATTCATTTTTTTCATCTCGTTCAAAGAAGTTCCTAATGGTGATTATCGATCACAAGAAAGTTTTCACACCATGATAGTGATAGAACATCCATTATTCTTCATATTGGAAAAATCATGGTTGAAATTGTAATGGAATTTTCATAGATTTTGATCAAGTAAACTTTTTCCCCATGTCAAAATGAAAAGGTGATCTCATTCCATAAATCCTAAAATTTAAATGAAATATGATGTTTTTCACTATTTCAATAGAAGTTTGCGAATATGCTTTGAGCAAATATTTATCCAATTGCATAAATTATATCATTGAACAATGAACACTAATTTGATATTTGATATTTGATGACTTTTAGGAAAGATTGAATGATTCTCTTCAGAAATCTATCACCATTTCATGCGATCCTATTTTAAGATAGTTGAAGAAGGCTCTGAAGATGCTTTGATGGTGATATTCAAAGCAACCTAAAAATGTTTTCAAACCTTCGATGATGATATTTGAAGTAGTTAAAAGTTTTAATTTTTAATAAGACTTCCAAAAGTCTATGCCCAATACACCTGGCCTGAATGGTAGTCAATTAACAGTGGCATCCTTTCAAAGTCTTCGATGGTGATATTTAAAGCATTCAAAAGTTTTCCTTTTTAATGAAACCTTCCAAAGTCTATGCCCGATATAGTTGGTCAGAATGGTAGTTAGTCAATAGTAGTGTCCTTTTAAAGTCTTCGATGGTGATATTTGAAGTATTCAAAAGTTTTTGTTCTTATGAAACCTTCCAAAATCTATGCCCAACGTAGCTGGTCAAAATGGTAGTTAGTCAACAGTGTCATCTTTTCAAAGTCCTTGATGTGCCACATCATGATTAGCCTAAGTTACCAAGCCCAAAAGAAGAGGAGTTTAAGTATATAGGCCCAATCACACGATCAATGGTTAAAAGAGTGAACTTGGGGTATCATATGCTTAGTAAGGAAGATCTTTGAAGATTATAGAAGTCTTCTTAAAGCAAAAAAGTCAGCATCATCCAAATTAGAAAAGTTTTGGTGTGTTGATTATTACTTAATCTCCAAGGCTTTCAATTTTCATTTTAGGAAGGTTTTAATTCCTTACCTTGCAAAGAAATTAATTCCATTCACTATTTTATTTTAGGAAGGTTTTTTTAGGAAGGTTTTACTTTCTTTATGGGCAAGCAATATCTTAATTAATTATTTAGGATTTAGTTTCTTTTTCTCGTAAAGGCCTTTGGCCATATTCTGTACTATAAATAGGAGACCTTATGCTTGTTTTTGAGGCATTCAGAGTTTATTAATAAAGTAGTTGATTATTTTTAGTCCTTTTTTCTTATCCAAGTTTTCTTGGTGGTAAGTTTGTGAGACTTATCTTTTAGGTTTCTCATCCCTAAAAGTGGCGTCCAACCCTTGTATTAATTCTGGTGAGAATTCTTATCAATCAATTAAAGTTTATTCCTTCCATCCTTCCAACTTCTAGAATTCAATTTTTTTTATTTTCTTCATTTTTGTTTTGAATCAATAAAGACCTATTTCCATTGAGTTATATTCTTATAAGGCTCATCATTATTGGTATCGGAGCCAGGTTTTTGAGGTTTTAGAGTGATAAACACCATGTCAGAAGGTAGCGAGACCCATACACCACTAAATCCGAGATTATAGTAAGGAATAAGTTTTGAACAAGCTTATCTTATAGTGCTTAAACATAATAATGAAGAGCTTCGTATAAGTATGGATAAGCTTGTGCATATGATAGAAAGATTAGCTGTGAATTAGGCATAAAATAATCAGTTGCAGCAACAAAGGGTTGATCATGATAACGGTTACAATTATGATAATCCGGGCATAGAAGATGAACCTGAAAAAGCACCAAGGCAATGCTGGTAGCCAAGAACCTCTAATAATATCAAGATAAAAAATTCCACCTTTTTGTGGAATGAGCTCCCCAAAAGAGTACTTGAAGTGGGTGCAACGTGTTGAGAAAGTTTTTGAGTGTCAAGAATACACTGAGGCTAAAAAGGTAAAGCCCACGGCTTTAGAGTTTACTGATTATGCCAATCTATGGTGGGAGAATCTGAAGGCACAAAGAAGGCGTGAAGAAGAAAATCCAGTCAAGAAGCTTATGGAAAAGAGATTTGTACCTTAATACTATAAGCAAGAGCTATTCTCAAGTTGCAAACTTTGCAACAAGGAGCTTATTGTATTGAGGATTATGTGAAAGAGTTTGAGATGCTAATAATGCGGTGTAATCTACAAGACGCTCAAGAATAAACCACTGCAAGATTCATTACTGGGTTGCATAAAGAGATTGCAGATTCGTGGAGTTACAACTATATGCCATATTGGATGATGTAATTACATTGGCTGTGAAAATTGAAAGGCAACGCAAGAAAGGCTCATCTAGGGTAAGTAAACCTTACACCTCATCTTCTTTTTCATCTTATATCTCTAAAATGGTCACAAAACATGAAAAAAAAGAAGGATTCTACTAAGATAGTTATTGTTGAAAAAGGGAAAAAAAAAGTTAAAAATTCCCAACCTTCAATAAGAAGCCGTGACAGTAAGTGTTTTAAGTGCCTTGGGCTTGGACACATAACTTTTTAATGTCCTAACAAGAAGGTAATGATTGTTTGTGAATCAATTGAAGAAGTTGTTAGTGAAGATGAATTAGATTCGAAAGTAGATGATCGTTCGTGAATCAATTGAAAAAGTTGTTAGTGAAGATGAATTAGATTCGAAAGTAGAAGAAGAAGAAGAGCAAGTCGCACCTTCTAAAGAAGGAGAATTACTTCTTATTCGTCGCAGTCTGGCCATACAATCAAAGAAAAATAAAGGCAGTGGGAGAATATCTTTCACACACATTGCAACATTAATGGCAAGGTATGTGGTTTAATCATTGATAGAGGAAGTTGCACTAATGTAGCCTCTACTACATTGGTTAATAATTAAATCTCACCACTACTAAACATCCACGTCCTTATCATTTGCAATGGCTAAACAACGAGGGAGACCTGAGGGTTACAGAACAAGTGAAGGTGCCATTTACCATAAGAAGGTACAAGGATGAAATAACATGTGATGTGGTACCAATGAATGCTACTCATCAAGACGTTGTGCATCATGGGTGTGCAAACACCTATTCTATTTCAAAGAATGGTAAACGTGTGCTATTGACACCTCTAATCCTTCCTAGGTAATGCAGGACTAGTTGGTAATCAGCAAAACAATGAAGGATAGCTTATTTGCCAACAAGAGGGAGTTAAAACATGCTATAATATCCAATGAGATTGTTTACTTGTTGATAACTATAGAGATTTCAGGGGAAGGTGGAGTTGTCCATCCAAAATTGGATAAAATATTGAAGGAATTTTTGGATGTTTTCCTAGAAGAACTCCTAAAGGAGTTACCACCAATTCATGGAATAGAGCATCAGATTGATCTTATACCTGGTTCGACATTGCTCAATAGACCAACGTATCGATGCAACCCAAAATAAGCTAAAGAACTCCAATGGTAAGTAATGGAGTTGATCGAGAAGGGCTTTATTAAAGAGTCCATGAGTCCATATGCAGTACCAACTCTTTTGGTGCCCAAGAAGGATGGGTCAATGCGCATGTGAGTAGATAGCAAAGCTATTAACAAGATTATAATCAAATATTGCCATCCCATTCCATGGCTTGATGACATGTTGGATGAGTTGCACGGCTCCTATATCTTATTGAATATTGATCTCAAGAGTGGATACCATCAAATTCAAAAAAAAAAAAGCTGATGAATGGAAAATAGCCTTTAAGACTAAGTTTGGGTTGTATGAATGGACATTTATGCCCTTTGGCTTGTCCAATGCTCCCAATACATTCATGCGTCTAATGAATCATGTTTTACAAAAATTCATTGGTCATTTTATTGTTTTTTATTTTGATGACATACTTGTCTATAGCAAGAGTTTGATAAACTTGTAGAGCATCTTACAAAGGTTTTTGAAGTGCTTCGAGAAAAGAAGCTATTTGCCAACCTCAAGAAGTGCACCTTTTGCAAAGATCATCTAATTTTTCTTGGCTATGTCATTTCCCAAAATGGAGTGAAGTTTGATGAAAAGAAGGTTAAAGCTATCAAAGAGTGGCCAATTCCCACTAATGTTTCTAAAGTCTAAAGTTTCATGGTTTGGCATCCTTCAACGCTTTGTGAAAAATTTTAGCACCATTGTAGCTGTTTTGACTGAGTGCATGAAGAAAGAAATAGAGTTTAAGTGGACTAAAGTAGCACAATGAAGTTTTGACTTGATTAAGGAGAAGTTAAATTAAACTCCCATAGTAGCAGTACCTAATTTCTCTAAGACCTTTGAAGTAGAGTGTGATGCATCAAGAATTGGGATTGGAGCTGTTCTTAAGTAAGATAGGCATCCCATTGCCTATTTCAGTGAGAAGTTGAGTGGTCCTTATCTTAACTACTCAACCTATGATAAAAAGTTTTATTCACTAATGCAAGCATTGGAAAGTTGGTAACATTACTTACTACTTAAGGAGTTCATGATTCATACGAATCATGAGTCATTAAAACATTTGAAGGGACAAAGCAAGCTGAATAGAAGACATGCTAAGTGGATGGAGTTCTTGGAGATGTTTGCCTATGTAATTTAGTATAAGAAAGGAAATGTCAACATTATAGCGAATGCACTTTTGCGAAGGTATGCATTAATCTCAATGCCTAATACAAGATTAATAGGGTTTAATTTGATGATAGAGTTGTACAAAGAGGACCCATGCTTTGCAAAGATCTATTAAAATTGCACGAAAGGAGCAAAAGAGGGCTATTTTTGGCATGAAGGATTTCTCTTCAAGTCTGGCCGATTATACATTTTTTTTGTTCAATTCAAGAGCTTTTGGTGTGTGAAGCTCATAGTGGAGGTTTGCTAGACACTTTAGAGAAAAAAAAAACATTAGAAGCACTAAAACCACACTTCTATTGGCCAGTAATGAATCGAGATGTTCATAAAATTGTTGAAAGATGTGTCATATGCAAAAAGGCAAAGAGCAAGAAGATGGCACAAGGGTTATGCATGCCTTTGCCTGTACCTAAACATCGCTAGGTACACGTAAGCATGGATTTTGTTTTAGGTTTACCTAAGACATCATAGGGAAAGGATTTGATAATGGTTGTAGTAGATCACTTTTTGAAGATGTCACACTTCATTCCATGCCACAGAATTGATGATGCAAGCCATGTAGCTTATTTGTTCTTCAAAGAAATAGTTCGACTACATGGGATTCCTAAGAGCATTATTTTTGATCGTGATGCTAAGTTTCTAAGCTATATGTGGAAGACTTTGTGGAAGAAGCTCGGAACCAAGTTATTATTTAGCACAGCTTGTCATCCACAAACTCATAGGCAAATTGAGGTGGTGAATAGAACACTTTCAACTTTGCTTAGGACGGTGGTGAACAAAAGCCTAATGAATTGGGATGAGTGCTTGGCATATGTAGAGTTCACTTACAATCATAGTGTACACAGTGCTACGAAGCATTCTCCTTTTGAGGTGGTCTATGGTTTTAACCCAACTACACCTTTTAATCTAGCACCAACACCAATTGTGAGAGGAGTTGTATAGATGGAGTTAAGAAGGCTCAAATAGTGAAAAATATGCACAAGGAAGTTAGAGAACAGATAGAGAAAAAGAACAAAGCTTATGAAAGATCGGTAAACAAATGGAGAAAGTAAGTTTTATTTAAACAAGGAGATCTTGTGTGGATTCATCTTTGCAAGGAGAGGTTCCCTAATCAAAGAAAGTCTAAGCTGATGCAATGGGCTGATGGTCCTTTTAGGGTCCTTAAAAAGGTCACTGATAATGCTTACAAGCTTGACCTACTAAAAGAATACAATGTGAGTACTACGTTCAATGTTCAAGATCATACACCGTACTTGGAAAACACCTTGGGTAATGGAGATAATGTGGATTTGAGGGCAAATCCTTCTCAACGAGGGGGAAATGATGTGCCACATCATGGTTGGCCTAAGTTAACAAGCCCAAAGGAGGAGGAGTTCGAGTATATAGGTCCAATCACACGATCAAGCGTTAAAAGTGTGAACTTGGTGTATCATGTGCTCAGTAAGGAAGATCCTTGATGATTGTAAAAGTTTTTTTAAAGCAAGAAAGTCAACATCATCCAAATTAAGAAAGTTTTGGTGTGCTAATTATTACTTAATCTCCAATGCTTTCAATTTTTATTTTAGGAAGGTTTTAATTCCTTAGCCTGGAAGGAAATTAATTCCATTGACTATTTTATTTTAGGAAGGTTTTACTTTCTTTATGGGCAAGCAATAGCTTAATTAATTATTTAGGATTTAGTTTCCTTTTCTTGTAAAGGCCTTTGGCCATATTCTCTACTATAAATAGGAGACTTTATGCTTATTTTTGAGGCATTCAGAGTTGATTAATGAAGTAGCTGATTATTTTCAGTTTTTTTCTCTTATCCAAGTCTTCTTGGTGGCAAGTTTGTGAGACTTATCTTTTAGGTTTCTCATCCCTAAGAGTGGCGTCCAACCCTTGTATTGATTGTGACGAGGATTCTTATCAATCAATCAAGGTTTATTCCTTCTATCCTTCCAACTTCCAGATTTTAGATTTTTTTTATTTTCTTCTATTTTTGTTTTGAATTATTAGAGACCTATTTCTATTGAGTTATATTCTTATAAGGCTCATCAGTTTTCGGCGGTGATAGTTGAAGCATTCATAAGTTTTCATTTTTAATGAAACCTTCCAAAATTTATGCCCGATGTAACTAGCTGGAATGTTAGTCAGTCGACAGTGGCATCCTATCAAAGTCTTCAATGGTGATATTCAAAGTGTCCATAGAAATTAAACCAAATCCTTTGTGATCACCAGGATGCTTATATGCCCAAAGTGTACAGTAGAAAAGGTTTATTTGTTATTAATCAACTTTATTTGATTAGAAACCAACAAAGCATGATGTCCGACTTCATCCAGTTAAGCAGAATGGTCGGTTTCATAGGTTTTTTAGTTGATATATATGTGTGTAAAAAAAAAAGAAACAGAAAAACAGAACTTTTAAAAAAAAATTATAAGGCCTGAACAAAATTGTGCCTATTTGGTCTTTGCTCTACTCCTGATTCTCAGAAATGGTCAAAGAGGGGTAGCTGTAGACACTTAATTTTGTCCCGCCCCTTCCCTATCAGTCCAAAAATATTCCAGATATAAAATTAGGCACCTTTCCACTGGAGGTAAATTTTCTTCAAGGGGAATGTACATTTCCAAGACCCATTTAAATGCGCTTAAATGACCACAGCTACATGTGACAAAATTAGCGCCATTTTAGGGGTGTACAGAGTAAATCTCAAATAAAAAAGATGAATTCAAGGTAAAATAATTAGCTTTTAACTTTACACTTTTAAATTTTTGACATTTATTTCTGTAGATGTTATCGTGGTCAAATTTTCCATTTTTAGTATTTTTTTTGGAATTTTTTGTTAAAATTGGGAACTTGACCATCGTATATTTTATCGATACCAGTGTACTATTTATGCCGATATGCACTCCAAAAAATCAAAAATAATCAAGAAAAAATTCGTACTGGCATTTTATACCAGAAAGTGCCAAGTTGTCAACTTTTATAATTAAGTTTGAATTTGTTGCAATATTGCGAGTATTATATTCGTAAAATTTTTTCGGGTATAAATTGCTTCAGATTTCATATTTTCATCTTTGTTTTTATAAATTAATATTTTGATTAAGGTGATGGATAAAATTCAATTTTTATAAAATTTAAACATATTTTTGAAATTTTTTTAGCTTTAAAATACGAGCTTTTCTTTATCTATAAAAATTTTCGATGGAATCTTCTCCCATTTTTAAACCTCAAAATTCTTTAAAAATTCTGTTTTAATTACCATTAAATCAGTTTTTCAAAATTCATTTTATTTTATAAGTTTTACATTTTCTTTCCATTTCTAAAATACAGGGTTTTTTACTCCATAAATTTTTTTCGGGAAGACTTTTCTATGTTTCTAATTTTTAAAAATCTTCAAATATTATTATTTGATTCATATTAAATCAGTTTCAAAAATTTTTATTTTATTTTATGAGTTTTGCATTTTCTTTCATAATTTTCCCCTATTTTCAAGATTCAGAGTTTTCAACTCCGTAAATTTATCAGGGGACTTTTTTAAGTTTATAATTTTCAAAATTTTTTAAATATCTTTATTAAATTTATATTAAATCAGTTTTTCAAAATCCATTTCATTTTACGAGTTTTGCATTTTTGTCCATAATTTTCTTTGTTTCTAAAATACGAAGTTATCTACTCTGTAAATTTTTTTAGAGGATTTTTCTTGGTTTATATTTTTTAAAATTCTTCAAATGTTATTGTTTAATTCGTATTAAATCATTTTTGAGAAATTCAATTTATATTTTGAGTTTTAGAATTTTTTCAATTATAAGATATGGAGTTTTTTTTTACTTCGTAAATTTCTCCGATGGGATTTTTTGAGTTTATAATTTTTAAAATTCTTCAAATATTATTGTTTAAATTATATTAAATTAGTTTTGAAAAAATCATTTTATTTTATGAGCTTTGCATTTTCTTTCATAATTTTCTTATTTCTGAAATACAGTGTTTCTACTCTGTAAATTTTTTAGTAGGATTTTTTGAAGTTCATAATTTTTAAAATTCTTTAAATATCATTGTTTAATCCCTATTAATTCAGTTTTAAAAAATTTTAATTTATTTTATGAGTTTTGCATTTTTTTCATAGATGACAATTTTTCCCCGTGAGGTTTTTTTTCATATAATTTCACAAGTTTTGGAGTTCCAACTAGTTTTTTCATTATTTCATTTTAAAACTTTATTTATAATTATTAATTATAACTTTCCTATTTTATTATTATTATTATTTTAATTTTATTCTAGTTATTAGTTAATTTCTACTAGTTCCATGGAAATTAGTCTAGTTAATTTCCAACTTTTCCCCTAACTAATTTAGTTAGTTTCTAATTACCTATTAGTGATATTATCAATGTAATCATGACAATAGTTTTAGAATGACCCTTGATTGTTTGCCAAATTAATGTAAGTCTCATCTTTTTTTGCTAATAATGAGACAAATATTAATAAAATATATAAGTTAATTTTTTTTCTTTTCTTTTCTTGGATTTTCGGCCAAGAGGATGGAGGATCCTCTTGGCCGAACCTCCCCCTCATATAAAAGGGAAAGGATTTGTCTTCATGAAATTTTTTTTTTTTGGTTGGCTAAAAAAATAGAAAATACTGGGAAATTTTTAGTTTTCGATGCTTTGTTAAGGTATAAGCTTCATTCCTTTTTTGCTTTTCTTCATTTTCCATCTCACTTATGATTCAAAACCATGTTAAGGCTTATGGATTTCCATCCATGTTGAAAGGCTAAACATGGTGATTTTAGCTTTTATTTTTTCATTTCTTTCATGAATTTTTTTAGCAAATTTTAAGCTTCGATAATGATAATTTTGTGTTTATTTTCCTCTAATTTTAAGGTTTTTAAGTTTTTAGAAATATTTGTAAACTTAAGGACTAAATTGCAAAATTTATTTTTTTTAGGCCTTTTCTAGCTTGACCGAGAGCTGTATAGGCCTTAAAAATTTTGATCCATGTGTTTATAAACATGATTTAGGCATTTTGAATAGTCTAAGGTTCATTTTACAATTTAGAAAGTTTAAGGACTAAATTGAAAAATATGAAAAATTATGCTTTATGGCTAAATATGTTTGGCCAAACCTTTGTACATATTTTTGCCATGTCTTCTCTGTTGATTCCTTGTTGATTTGATGACTTGTTGGTGATGTTTTATGATATTTTATTATGTAGGGTTTGAAATATAATTATACAAAGTTTAAGGGGTCATTTTGTAAATTCTAGAAATAATTTTTTTAAGGCCAAGGTGTTTGGCCAAATCTTTGTTGGCATTTTGCTATGTTTTTCATATATATATATATATATTTGCATGTGATTTTTATGATTTTTTAGGTTATTTTATTATGTAGGCATTAAAATAAAAATTTTAAAACGCTTAGGGCTAAATAGAAAATTTTAATATTTAAAGGGCAAGATAGACATTTCATAGTTTTAAAGATTTCTATTATTTCTATGGCCTTCCGTAGAGATATAAAAAGTTTTAAAACTTTTCATATTTGTTCGGTCTTCCGAAGGATGCAAAATGTAATTTTAAAAAATTTAAGGGCTTGATTGTAAATTTTTCATTTTAAGTCACATTTAAAATTTTAGCTTTTCCAATTAGACTAATTCATCTACTTTTCATCATTTTAGTGTCCATTAGGGTACCGGGACGCTTTCACGTGGAAAGTGTACCTAAGGCTATTTTGGTAATTTTTCTAAAACTGAATCCTAGATAGTAACTGAGATGCTTTTATGCCAAAAGTGCATATTTAGGATAGGTTCATCCAGTTTTCATTATTTTAGTGCCCGTCAAGGTTGCTGGGATACTTTCACGTTAAAGGTATATCCCAAAGGCATTTTGGTAATTTTATTCAGTGGGAAGCTTCAATGCTGAAGGTGAACTTTTAGGATTCGTTTAGCCTTCCTAGATCATTTAGTGGCTATTAGGGTATCGCGATACTTTCACGTCGAATGTGTATCACAAGGGCATTTTTGTAATTTTTTAAAACTAAATCATAGATAGTAACCGGAATGCTTTTACACCAGGTGCATATTTAGGATAGGTTCATCCAGTTTTCAATACTTTAGCGCCCATCAGGGTTATCGGGATACTTTCACGTTGAAGGTGTACCCTAGGGGTACTTTGGTAATTTTTTTAAATCAAATCCTAGATAGTAACCGGGATGCTTTCAAGACCAAAGTGCATGTTCAACGTAGGTTCATCCAATTTTCATCATTTTAGCGCCCATCATGGTTATCAGGATACTTTCACGTCGAAGGTATACCCTAAGGGCATTTTAGTAATTTTTCACTGGATGCTTTTATGCCGAAGGTAAACTTTTAGGATTAGTTTAGCCTTCCTAGATCATTTGGTGTCCATTAGGGTACCTAGATACTTTCACGTCGAAGGTGTACCTAGGGGCATTTTGGTAATTTTTTTAAATTCAAATCCTAGATAGTAACCGGGATGCTTTTATGCCAGGTGCATATTTAGGATAGGTTCATCCAGTTTTCATTATTTTAGCGCCTGTCAGGGTTACCGAGATACTTTCACGCTGAAGGTATACCCCAAAGGCATTTTGGTAATTTTTTCATTGGGATACTTTTATGCTGAAGGTGAATTTTTAGGATTAGTTTAGCTTTCCTAGATAATTTAGTATCCATTAGAGTACCAGGATACTTTCACGTCGAAGGTGTACCAAAGGGCATTTTGGTAATTTTCCTAAAATAAATCTTAGATAGTAACCGGGATGCTTTTATGCCAGGTGCATATTTAGGATAGGTTCATCCAGTTTTCATTATTTTAGTACCCGTTAGGGTTACCGGATATTTCACGTTGAAGGTAGACCTTAGGGGTATTTTAGTAATTTTTCACTGAGATGCTTTTATGCTGAAGTTGAGTTTTTAGGGTTAGTTTAGCCTTTTTAGATCATTTAATGTCCATTAGGGTACTAGGGATACTTTCACGTCGAAGGAGTACCCTAAGAGTATTTTGGTAATTTTTCTAAAATCGAATCCTAGATAGTAATCGGGATGTTTTTATGCCAAAAGTGCACATTTAGGATATGTTCATCTAGTTTTCATTATTTTAGTGCCTTTCAAGGTTGCCAGGATACTTTCATGTCGAAGGTATACTCTAAGGGCATTTTTATAATTTTTCACTAGGATGCTTTTATGCCGAAAGTGAATTTTGAGGATTAGTTTAGCCTTTCTTGATCATTTTAGGATCCATTAGGGTTACCGAGTTATTTTCATGTCGAAGGTATACTCTAAGGGCATTTTCATAATTTTTTTCGAGTCTAGTCCTAGATAAGTGTTAGGATGCTTTTAGGCCAAAAGTGCATATTTAGAATAGGTTCACCCTTTTTCTTTAGGGGTTATTAGGATATTTCATGTAAAAGGTATACCCTAGAGGTATTTTCATAATTTTGTATTAGAACTAAATCCTATATGAGTACTAGGATACCTTCACGTCGAAAATACATATTAAGAATATGTTCATCATATTAGGTCATTTATAGGTCATAAAGTCTGCATATTTTAATAATAAAATTATTTTTATAACCGAGTCCTTTAGGGTCACTGGAATACTTTTATGGCGAAGGTGTACTTTAAAGGACATGTTGGTCATATTGACCACATTCAAATCCTTGGAGTCGAATTTAGTACATTTTTCATCTAAACTGAGTCTTAAGGAGATTTTTATTTTATTAATACTTATAATAAAATTGGAATTTTTGTAAATTAAGGCAATGTCTCCGATGTTAAAAGAGTACGTAAAATTCCTACCAAAATATGTGAGGGATTCTATGGATTATTTTAATAACGAGACACCCTTTTCAAAATGGAAGTTGGGATTTTTCAATTTTTGTAAAAGTAAAAACTTTTGTATTCCACAGGTTCTCCAACGGGGTACGACAGAGAATGATAAAAATCTTCATGTTCTCATGGTTCTCCAAGAGGGTATGGAAGAAATTTTGATTTCCAAAAACATTAAAACCTGACTTTCTTAGAATAATAAATTTCTTTAATAAAATATTATAGGAATTATAATTAAATATCAAAATTTAAGCTAACATGGGATTAATAAGGTATCGATTATCGGGCATCACAAGAAGTTCATTCCTTACTTGTGATTGTAACCAACTCCCGGACCTTTTTAAGCGATCTCTGGTATGAGCGAAGACCTCAGAGTTTGTTTTATGGGCTTCATAACCCTTGAAATGAAAACTCTGGCAGGTGTCCAATCTCACCTGGCCAAAATAAGATTGGTGGCGACTCCAAAATAAATGGTCATTTCATAACGACTGTTTAGAGTTAAGTTGAGTAAGCGATTCATCTTGACAACTAAGTCCCTAGGCACAAAAAAATGCTAAGAAAAGTAATAATGACATGGCCCCAAATAAAAGAATAATGATATATATATATATATAGAAACAAGGGGTACACTCGCCATTTTTAAGTCGGGCCAGGCATGATTCGTATTCGGGCCATGTTATTACATAGACATCTTCGATATACACTTAAGTGACTTATACCAAATGGAGTTCTCATTCGAGTCATGTTCAGTGAACTTGTTTCCACAAAACAAGCACCCATATGCTATCCCCAAGTATGTCATATACTTCAACTTCTATAAGATCAGAGAGTTGCATGCATCCAATGCATGCAGGCTTAGCATAGACTAGTCTTTATGCATTGCCAATGCCCTGTCTTGAGAATATGATGACTAGGAATATTTTTAGAAGCATGGCTCTGATGCATAAAGATTTCATCATTGTAACTCATTACTATCTTTGCAAAACAATTGTGTTTTAAAGGCTTCATCCAATTAGTGTTTGCATGGATGTCAATCATACCACTAACATGAAGAAAAACCTATCTTACATGAACCTAGTAATGTGTATGTTGTTATTAACCATGTATCTCATGTCCTAATCGGATTGGTTCAAGGGCAGACACCAATAATATTACATTTAGAATAGGTTTGTAGATGATTAGTTCCTAGCACAAAAAACAAGAATTCTACATGTTTGTTAAATTGTTTGTCTAGAATGATTTTAGGTGAGTTTTCACACACAAAAAAAAAAAGGCTTTAGCTTCAATCCATGAGTGATTAGAGACTTGGTTTTGTTAAATAAGTTATTTCAAGAACAATATGGGAAAATTTAAATAAATACTTGAATTTAAAGCTAATACAGAATATAAAACAATATTTTTTAAATGTTTTAATTAGATTTTGTGAACTAAACTTGTAGAGTTCTAATGGGAGCTACTAGGAATGGTTTAGGTATGTTTAATGTGGTTGTTTAAAGTCACTTGCCTGTAAGTTATAGCACTCAAGTGAGTGGCATTGGTGTGCCTCTCACTTGTTAAAAATAAATGAGTATAAATAAAGGCGACAAAAGCGAGTCATTCTTGTGACTCTAAAGCATATCGTCAATGTCGGTGCTTGTTGTTCTAGTCGAGTCATTTAGAGCTTTTTTGTTGTTTTGGTTTCATATTTCTAGTGGTATTAATTTTTATTTGTATCTTCCTATAATCTCATTAAAGGGGCAGTGTAGTAGGCTTTTGAAACATTCAATTTCATGATTGGTCGTGCCTGAAAGAAATTTCACGACATGAGCTATTCAAATGGCTTTATTTTAACAATACTACTATAATACGAATTGTATTTAGCATGGATAATCTTTTTTTTTTAGATTTTCCTTTTTTTTAAATTAAAATAAAATAACTAAGCTTTCTAACCATGCATGACTCGTCTGATGGGTGTACAAGAAGAATAGAAAAGAAATCCACAATGTAAGTTGTTTAGACGTGTTATGCTTGCAGTAACGTCCAATAAAAGAATTCATTTGATATCCAAGAAGATTTTTGGGGAATTTTTAGTATTTTTAGTTTGATCTATATTAAGTCAAGATTCACAAGAATTTTAGTTTTTAATTTTATGTGTTAGGATTAGTCCAAAATAAATTTGAAGAACTTAAAACGTCAAAATTGTTAAATATCTCAAAGTTTCTCCGAGTTTAGGTGTCCACTATTTCAAGGCATTCGAATGCCTCGAAATTGATTTCGAAAGTGTCTTTTAGAGAGTCAGTAGGTCTACTGATGTCTAATAATAAGTTTCTAATGGCTCACATAAAAGCTCTCAAGTTAAAAATAAATAAATAAAAAAACTGATTTCTACATTATTTTGAAAGTTGTATTTCCTTCAATTTAGTCCCTGTGTTCCATTTTATAATTTCCTTTGAATAGAATCTAGTTTTATAAACAATTTTGATTTGATTCTAGAACTGTAAATATTTGCAAAGTCATACACTTTAGTGAAATTTTCCATTTTAGAAGAACTTTTTTCCTCCGAGCTGTAAATTAAAATTTGACCTAAACCTAAATTTGGTTGATTTCATGGATACCTTATATGAATCTTGATATACATATTTTCATTTTTTGTTGGTATATGATTGGTTTTCATGAATAAAAGGGTGATTACGGTTGAATATTTGAATAATTGAAATAGAGAATAATGTAATTTGGATACATATGATCAATTGGTACCAAGTTTTAGGCATCACAAGAGGGATCAAATCTGTACTTATGGTGTAGCCGACTCTGAAGCCCAACTTTATAGATCTCCTGTATACATAGGTCGTAAAATTAATTTTTTAGAGTTTTGTAACTCTTTAATGAATGGTTTTAATAGGTGCCCGAACACACCTAGCCTAAAAAAGCTTGGTAGCAACTCTTTAACCGAACCATCTCCAATCTCAATACAAGTTTAGACAAGCAATTTGCTTCAATGGCCAAGGCCTTACAATGATTAGAAGTGTTGTCTACTTTGCTATGTTGAGACTCTTATCTTGATATATTACGACAATCATCCTACATGCAAAAGGGTAAAACTGACCTATCTCAACTTTACACATTTCATTATGGTTTATATTGATGGCGTAAAGGAATTTGTTGTACACTTATATTCTATTTTCCAAAAATTTTTCATTATACCTAGTTTGATACTTAACAATGTAAAGTTTAAGACTTTTCAGGCCAATGTAGATTTTTTGGTGACTCAAGCCATACAATAGAGTACTTGTTTTAAGCTAATGACCATCCCAGTTAGATACTTGGGGATCCCTTTGATTTTGAGGCAACTAATAGTTAGGCACTATGATGCAGTTATCCAGAAGATCACAACCAGGATCAATAGCTTGTTTTCAAGCATATTGTCTTATACAAGGTGTCTCTAGCTTGTCCAATCTATCTTATTTAGGTTGCAAAATTGGTAGTGCTCCATGTTTCTACTTTAAAGCAAAGTGACATAAAAGATTAACCAAATGTGCTCTACATTCCTTTAGAAGGGAGAGGAAACCAATGCAAAAGGAGTAAAGGTATGCTAGGAGATTGTATGTTGCCCAAAAAAAATGAAAAAAGTCTTGACTTGAAGAACCTTAAGGTTTACAAAATCTCTTGTATATTAAAGCCTGTCTAAACTCTATTCAATGAATCTAGCACCTTGGGGGTGGCATGGATAAAGGCCTACCCCTTGAAAAGGATCAATTTTGGTAGTTCAAAGTCCCAAGGTTGTATAATTTAAGTTGGAGGAGTATTTTAAAGCTTAAAGGTATTGCTCAGAACCTTATCATATTGCCAAACCAAGCAAATGAAAGTGTTGTGTGGATTGCCTCAATTTTTGGCTGTTTCTCTATCTTTGATAGATGAAAGCACTTGATGTCAGTATAAGCCTTACAAAGCAATCAGGTTTGCTTGCAATGCACTAGCTTTTAGCTATTTCACATAATATACATTATTCAATTAATTAATTAATTCAAATGAGGTATTTCTTTATCTACAGGTTTGATTATGATCGTTATAAACTGCTTATGAAGATAAAGCCCATGAAACACATTGGCCTTGCAAAGGAACTGTAAAAAGTTACAACTCTGAGATCCTTATGCATCAAAATCATGTTTCTAAACCATTCTTTGTCACTATATTGTCAAGAGAGGGCATTGACAATGTGCAATGACTGGTACATCTTATGCTTCCATGCATATGATGCATACAACTGATCTCATAAATTAAAGTATAGTGATACTCGGGGATAACATATAGGTGCTTATTATGATAACAAGTTTATTGAAAATGACTTGCTATAATAGTTCCATTTGGTATTTCATGCAAATGTCTATGAAATACTCTTATATGTGATAGTGTAAGTAATCTTTAGACACGTGACATCGATCACCTTGTATATGGATTCCCATACTTAGAGATCATCACAAACAGGTACACAGAGATGGATGGCAAAGGCAAGGTGGTTTAGGTATGACAAAAAACATTTTGAAGGTAGGTAAATGGTCAAAGAAAGTTTATCATCCCATGTGATATCATGGGACATATCTCATTTGTTCATGGCCCTATTAACTTAGAAGTCCATGGTCAAAGGAATATTGATAATGGAGTTAACACATAAAGGCTGCAAGACTAACATGGAAACTGCAAAAAATAGACATTGGACCTTGCTCTTGCCTTTTTTGAGGATATATGATAAGGATTAAATTACACTAACATACTATACACTGGAAAGCTTATCAAACCATATTGATTCTCTTGATATTAGGGCGGCCATGATACATTTTGCTAGATGCTACTCATTGTCTATAAATATAAATATTCTTAACCGAATTAATTTCTACTTATTGCCAATGTGTTAGGAGCCTAATGGATTAAACACATAAAAGTGATTTTGTGGAATTAAAATGGGATTAGATTAAATTGTAAAGATATTGATCTCTTAGGGACTTAATTGAAAAGTTTAATTACGTGTAGGGGACTAACTGCAATGAGAACATAATATAATATTGCACTTAAGCTAAACTATTTAATAACATGTTTAGCTATCCCAAATTTTTTGTTATGCTTTAAAGCTCTAAGCATCATTTTAGACGTAGTGAACGAAAAATGTTTTTTCTCTTGGTGAAGGTGTTCAATTAAGGGAAAGTTTCTAAACCTAAGCCTCCACCAGAACTCTCGATAAAACACAATCCTTACCATGTGAAGTTTCTCAAGTCACCCCTGTGGATCAGTGTTGGAGGCCGAACAATTAGATAGCTTTGGTTTGCAACAACAAGGTTCGGTATGCTCACAAGCAAAGTTCAAATTTAATCAGGGACTTTGTCAATTCTTTAGTTTAAAGAATGATTTTATTTTTCCTTATTCTTAATGGATTTTTGCATTGGTTAAAAGTGCAAAAATTGACCATTCTAGAGAATTCATAATTTATTTTGCTCCATGTGTAAGTTTAATTTATATGAAATTAGATTTATTTTAATTCAATTGAGTATGGTTTGAATTCCAACAATTAAGGACTAAGCAAGCTGTCATTTCTTGGTACACCTTGATATGGATTTCACTAAAATTACAAAAGTTTTCTTTCATAGCTTGCTACCTATAACTAACAAGCTGGGTAAGCTAGGTACCTTAGCTTGATTGAAAGCTACGCAATACATATGCAATCTGACCTTTGTTTACTATGTTCTGAAGAGAAAAAAAATAGAGACCAATTATTCTTCGCTTGCCCTACTCAAAGTGGATTTGACAAAAAGTTCTTACCACCTTGGTTATTAAATAGACTTACATATACAGCAACTATATGTTGCATTTGGTGGAAGAGAAACTTAAGGAGACATTCAACCAAAAAGGAAAACCCAAAGGAGCTATTCTAATTGATTGCTGCAATTATATGAACACGTTTTTGCATAATATATATTAGTTATAATTCAAAACGAAAGACAAATTGATGTATTTCATTAATTTGAATTGGTTATTTATATATATATGCGAGTTATCATTATATCATTGTTATTCTGCCCTCATTTAGATTTACACATTAAAGTAAATGTAAGCAAATATGGCTTGTTGACTATTTATGTTTATACCATTAGAATGTTGCATATAATGGACTTTATATACAGAAAGACAACATTGTAAGGTAAGTAGTCAAAATCGATGGCTCATTGACTATTTGTGTTTATACAATTAGAATGTTGCATATAATTGAGTTTTCATACAAAAAGATAACATTGTAAAGTAAGTAGTCTAAATCGATAGTCCATAGTTTATAGGGTTAATGTGAGCAATTAACTCATGTTAAGACTATTATGTCATCTCAATCCCATAGGAGAGATGGCTTGTCTTGGTCACCAAGAGTGGTTTGACTACTAAGTAAAGACATAAGTATATTACCTAGAGGTGGTGATATATTAGACTGGACCACAATGCAATTAGTCATTAATAAGTCCATTTACATGGATTAATTCACTTTTGAATTTCATTGTGTAATTACCTTAATCTTGAGCAGATAATTAACTCCATGCGTATAACTTGTATGCTTTAATGTTCCAAAGGCTAAAGTGTCTCGAAGTAGTAAGCTCGTAGACCGGTTCGTTGGGCATATGACTTATACTCGATGAGAGCTTTACTTATAGATGTGGAATCATAGCTCTCATAAAGAGTTAAGGTTATCTTTTTAAAAGGCATTATACGGTATAGTGAAAATAGACGAGGCCTTGTTCATTTGTATGTCAAATGATAAATTGTTCACATTGTGATGAACAATCATTTTCACATATAGAGTATAATGGAACTTTAAAAAAAGGTGATCAAGTACGTCAAATAAACTTTTAACCTTAAGTTGATCACGGATATCATATAAGGGTATTACACAAATGACAAGGTCATTAGACTAAAAGGCTATTTATAAAGCTTACGTAATACAGTATATAATTGGGAGTGCATTATCAGGACTCTAATGGTATGCTCTTAGATTAATTAATTATGTGATTATTTATTCAGGATATAATAATTAATACATAGATTATTTGAGCCTAATTATATATATCTCTAATTGGTCCCTCCACTAGCTCAATGTAATTTCTTAACAATTTTTTATTGATAGGAACATATGAAAAAGAAAGATTCTCAATATAGTGAAGTTGTATGTCAGATTTATTTACTTAAGAATTGTAGGCATTTTCTTCAGTAAATAAATGAAAAGGATTTTTTGGCATTATTTATTTAGAATATATATTTAATTTGATTAAATATTTATTTAAACAAGAATTAGTAATTTAAATTAATTATATTTATCTTTTGATAAATATAAGAATTAATTTAAATTAAATAGATATAGGAAATTAATTATTTCTATAATTAATTTAATATCTATTAACACTTGTTTAAATATTTATTTATAAATTAAATAATGAGAATATTCTATATAAATTTAAAAAATATTTTATTTATTTATTTTAATTTATGATTAAATTAATTGTTTTATTATAGTTAATTTTATTTTGATAATTAGTACATAATTATTTTATTCGAATAAAATTATCATAATTTTATTTCGAATTAGAATTGAAGTTATGAAAAATTATTAGGTTAAATAAAATTAATAGTTTAATCAAAATGAATTAGTATTTAAATTAAACGAGCTAAATTCCATAAAATAAATTTGGATCAAAATATTGTCTATGGACACTAGGGCTTGGGCTAAATTATAGTGGGCAACCATACTAGGGTTGACACCACATATTGGTTCTATGAAATTAATAAAATAATTATTTTAATTAAAAAAATTAAAATTAAAGCTACCTTGTTACCTGATATAAATAAGAGATTTATGCTTAGAGTTATTTCTTAGACTTTGGTGCCACACTTGGAGGTTTTTAATCACAATATCATGTGATTCTAAACCTTGTGACTCAAGGTGATCATTAAAGAGAATCAAGCGGTATATATTTAAAGTTGATCGAGACAAAGAGTGCCTACACATTCTACCATCCAGGAATTGTGGGCAACCATACTAGGGTTGACACCACATATTGGTTCTATGAAATTAATAAAATAATTATTTTAATTAAAAAAATTAAAATTAAAGCTACCTTGTTACCTGATATAAATAAGAGATTTATGCTTAGAGTTATTTCTTAGACTTTGGTGCCACACTTGGAGGTTTTTAATCACAATATCATGTGATTCTAAACCTTGTGACTCAAGGTGATCATTAAAGAGAATCAAGCGGTATATATTTAAAGTTGATCGAGACAAAGAGTGCCTACACATTCTACCATCCAGGAATTGTAGAATAGTGGAGGTTTAAGTTTTCACATGAATCTAGAAATTTTTGAACAGTATTTTCAGATCTACAACTCAGATAATTGCTTAAGAAAGTTTTATTCCACATAATAATAGGATTTTGTACGATAGAATTAAAATTTCACTGGGCATCTGATAATTTTTTTTTTTTTTGCAGATAATTCTCTATGTAGAATGTGGAATATAAGCCACGATTTAAAATGTAAAAACTACACCATGATTACTATGTAGCAGACTTTTCTGCTTGCTTTTGGATATCAATGAAATTCGCTTATCCACCAACCCACGCCCCCCCCCCCCCCAAAAAAAAAAAAAGGAAAAAAATTGTTACCCATCGATCCCTAACGATGATAAGTATGCGTTATTTAGACAGACGTTAGGATTATTATTGTAGAATGTATATATTAGGGATTGAGCGATGTTTATTTGATAATTTATTTATTGTGTTCATATATATATATATATATATATAATGAAAAATACAGGGCAACATATTAATAATGTTTGTAATATTTAAAACTTTAATATAATTTACTTATTTACAGAATTTATTCAGAAAATGAACATTTTAAGCTTGCATTGTTAACTTTAATCAGAAGAAAAGAGTTGGCAGAAAGTCGAATTAACTTCGGCTAGTTAGGAAGTGAAGACCAACTTGTCTCCCGAGTACGTCT
Organism: Adansonia madagascariensis; assembly: GCA_038381835.1. Taxonomy (NCBI): domain Eukaryota; kingdom Viridiplantae; phylum Streptophyta; class Magnoliopsida; order Malvales; family Malvaceae; genus Adansonia; species Adansonia madagascariensis. The sequence goes on along the minus strand of JBBYHL010000013.1, from coordinate 4,772,688 downwards.
AGTTATCCTTGGCAAAGATTCATCGGCCTTGTTTCCTTCTTTCCTTTTTTCTTTTTTTTTTTTTTTTTTTGGGGGGGGGGGGGAAGTGGGGGGGGGAATTCATTAATGGGCCCTGTTTCATATCATTCATGATGATTCAATCAACTAATTTTACACAAGAAAATCATGCATTCATGCTAGAGGCACATTTGTTAGGAGGAACACCAGGAAATTTGTTAGTTACTGCATTTTCAATGAATACATTTTAAATCTATATAAACCACACGATCCATGAAAATAAGAAGTGGAGGCGATATTCTCAAAACATCCAAGACAGACGAATTAAACAAGAAACTTACTACAATTCTTTCCTACAAGCAACATAAACAACTGGCGTCAATAAAATGATTACGAACCACAGTACAAGAAACAAATTAGAACACCTTCAATCGATCAGCTCCACAACATCAACAAGATCCACTACTTTCTGTACAACGTATCTAGTTAGAGATCTGGAGTTAAAAAACCAGCCTTTCTATAGCCGCAGGTTATGTAGGTTAGAATTTGTAAGTGCTTTTGCAAAGTAATTGCGGATCTCTGGAATTATGCGCTGGATTAGATGCAAGTGCCTGCAATTATATTCAAGCATGAGTAGAAATTTTCAGCAGTTGTCATTGATTTTAGTACACAAAAAAAAAAATTACAAACCAGTACCACAATGATGGTGAAACCTAAGCATTTGACAAATGCCACTTTGAATAGCCCAAAGACACTTTATCAATCCAACATTATATGTAGAAAGATTTTGATATCAAACTCCCCTTGTATATACCCTTCTCGCCGAGCTCAACACTTGGATAAATTATAAGGTTTCCAAATGGCACATCAAAAATTATAAGAGGCAGTCACCAAAAAGCTTTAAATTCTTCTAATCCTTATACATTAAGAAGAAACTCCCCAGCTTCCAAGCCTGGTAATATTGCAGCTAACATCCTAAACTTTCAACATCCCCCAGGCCCCAACACTACGACACTGATCGAAAGCATTCACCACGGAATTACCAAACAGAAGGGGCTACGGAAAATTGCAACCAACACACTAATAGATCCAGAATCTCAAATTTTTCGTGGTTTGCTAGAAGTAGCACAGACAGCTAAAAGGTGTAGACAGAGCAATTAAACTGCAATGCAAAATGTGTGTGTGTGTGTGTGTGTGTGTGTCTATATATATATATAAGAAGGGGAGGGATGTGGTGAGTAATTTGAAGTACATACCCGGGTCTTGTGCTCAATTTATAGAAATGCTCCAATATAAACAAAATGCAAGTCTGCCTCAATGATATGGCATGAAAAGCTTCAGAGAGATCATACATGCTTGAAACATTTTCCAGTGATACATCCTTCAATTGAAAGATGGTAATAATTAGATGCCAATTCCCATTTTAAAGCAGCAAAAGGATTCAAAATATACAGAGACAACTTTTTTGGCTCACCTGTGCAATTGTATACTCGCAGAGTCGCTTAAGTCCCTGCAAAAGATATTGATCAGCTGCTCTCAGCAGATCTTGTGCAATATCCAATGTAACATCTACTGATCCAGTGTATATAAATCTGTACAAAGAACGATATATCAACCACATAAATGACGCTCAAAAAGAACAAAATGAAGTAAATCCAGTACATATAAATCAGGATCAAAGAATCAGTAATACCTCATCATCAACTCAAAAACCTCCCATCTAATGTTCGGAATTTCAATATCCCTTGCTTCTTTCTCCTGCAACACAGGGCAAGAGGAATTTAAAAATGAAAATCATATAGCTAGAAAACATTGTTTCCATTCTGTAATGAGTGATACAGGTGTAAGTTTAAAGCTAAACTTAGAATTAGAGTACTAATTTAAAAAAAAAAAAAAAAAGAATAAAATAAGGCTACTAATTACAAGTGAAAAAGCCAAAGTTTGAAAACAAAAAAATAAAAATAAAAAGAGTTTAGAGCATTGCCAAAATCACCAGAAATTAAGAACTATATTTCATATCAGCTCCAAGATAATGCAATACAGTGTGGAATCTCCCAGTTATTAGAAAGATACTTCAATACAAGTCCCACCCCAACAGCAAGGGTGAAGGCAACCCAGGGCCCCTCCTGGGGAGAGGAGAGACAAGCAACTGAAACATTACATGATGCAGAAGGGAACTCACCCGATAACCACCATCAAACATAGCACGAAATGCATCTGAAGAAGCGAGCAGGCAGATTCTGTGAGCATAGAACCGTCTACCTGCAAGAGAAAAGAAAAAGGATTGTAATTACAACAAAAGCTATATTTTTACCCATCACCAAATTTTTCACCATAGCAAGTTCAGAGCTTTAAGCAAGCATATCATATAACAACCTTCAACTAGGAAGGTAACATCAGATAGTGTAGCATTGTTGACATACTGCTCCCCCAAATAGACCTGCATTAAATTGTATATTATAACAGGAACTTAATATAGAACTTTCAAAAATATAAAATATTCTCCAACTTCTGAACCAGTAATGAGAAAGTTGTTAACCTACTCTTGCAGTTTGAAATGATTATATGAATAAATATCCTGCAAATTTTAACTCTGAAGCAAAAATAAAAATATCTGTAAATAAGCACTTAAAATCCCAATTATAGGTTTTTAATTTGGTTCCCTAGTACATTTTGGAAAGCATGGGAGTAGATTAACCAACTTTTGCAAACTCACCTGAGGTGTTGGAGAAGGGGGAGCTCCATCCATAGGAGAAAGTGTCATAGCTTTGTTGGCCAACTTGTACAGAGCTACAGCACCATCAAGTTGCTGCTTAGGGCTTGTAGAACCAAGAAGC
>JBBYHL010000013.1:4753725-4764789 GCA_038381835.1 Adansonia madagascariensis | reverse complement strand
TTTAGCGAAGCTTTCTCTTTCTTTTTATTTCTTTTATATGTTTTGAACCGGCCGGCCACGTATGTCCGGATAATTGACCCTTAATCGCTTTAGGCGAATGTTAAATTGATTATTATTATTATTATTATTATTATTGTTATTTTTGAAACTGCACAATGATTCAGTAAAAATTGGACTGGACGATGATCATTTAATCGTTGTATTGTTTGAATTAATGTTAGAGTTAACAATAATATTTTAAGTATTATAAATAAAAATTTATAATTATATAAATACTTTATGTAATTCTAGAAATTAAAAATTGTGCTATAAAAGTTAAATATATGCATTGTCACTCAAAATTTAAGATTTTAATTGAATTTACCATTTTAGTTTCAAAGTTTGAACCAAAATCCAAAACAAAAATTAAACCTTGGAAAAAAATCAAATACCATAAACATCGATAAAATTCCACATATTTCGTCTTATAATGGGATAGCCAGGGATTTTTTATGTTGAAACATTTTTAAAGTAGTAAATAGTTATGTCTTTAAAGTTGTATCTTTTAATTATTTAATTAAGGGTGGTATTATAAGTTTATAAATTAAACATTTTATAAACTTTTTATTCTTAATTTTTGTTATATTTTTATCTTTATTTTGGTTACTTATATTTGTTTTCAATTTCAAATTTAATTTTGGAGAATAAATCAAAAACATGTTAATGAGGATGTTAATAAACTTATACTATTAAAATCATAATTTGGAAAAAGATATTGAAGTAAAAGAAATTATTTGCTAAAATCTTTATTCTTGCACTCCAATAACAAATAGATACTTACCTAAAAGACATCAGAATTGATCAATTAAATCTACTGTGAAAATGACATTATGATTTTCTACTTTTGAATAAGCTTCTTCAACTTTACCTAGGTTTTTGTCAGTCACTATAAATAGAGACTTAACATTGACATACAAAAAAAAAGAATCGAAATTAAGAAGAGGTTGAGTGCATAACAAGGAGAACAAGAAGGGGAAAAAAAAGGGAGAACAAGGAAACTAAGTAGAGAAGATTACAACCAGCCATCATGCTTGAGTTTTTTTTTCCTCTTTTTCTTTTCTTTTTCTTTTTCTTTTTCGAAAAATTTCATAAAACTATTATTAATCTCATCAAACATGTGTAACAAGAGTTTTTGTTTGGTTAAGGGTGATTTCAAAGCCCTAGACATGACTTTATAATTGATTCTTAGAATTATTCAAAAATTATCTATTGAAATTGCTTAAGTTCTTCCATAAAAATTGTTTATGATTCTTATATTGCTTTGTTTAGATGCTCAACTAAATAGACCTTGATAATTATCTATTGCTAGATTAGGAATCTTGATTTATAATTATTTTGTTTTCCTATTCATTAATAGCAATTTGTGATCAATGATTATGATCAAGTTTTTATTGATTACTATGTGGAACATAACTCAAGTTAAATAACTCGAGCTTCTGTGTTTATTGCTTAAATCAACCTATCTTTCTTGTTTCAAAGTTTTTATTAAATTAAATCTGAGAGCTTATTTTAGGTTACTTAATATAATAGTTAAGGATTAAATAGAGAGCATGTTCTATTTAATGACAAACTAAGGAAAGATTGAGGTAGCAGAGCTTGTTCCTATCTACAGTTGGTAGTTTTAAAAGGTAATTAGAGATAATTTTGATATTGGTTAATAGTTTATGTTTAGAGATGACGAATAATTCCTTAACCATACCTTTTGTCGTTATTGTAACTTATTATTTATTTTTCTTAAACCTTAGCTTATTATTACTTTTATGTTTCTTATTTTATTTGCATCTTAATACAATTAAACCCCTAAAGTTTACTTTGTGTCTTTCATAAAGTTTGTTTTTTTTAATTTGTTTGGTTACATTAAATTAGAGTTTTGAATCAATAACTTATAAATTAAGAACATTTTTTGTGGATACAACCCTTGCTTAATACTATACACAACTACAAATCCTATCAAACTTAACTGTTTCAATGTTGAGCAAAGCAGCATACTTCAGGCTTCAAAATATCACTAAATTTATGTTGTTCGCCTTCAGACCATTCCTTGATAGTTTCAAAGATGTCAAGAGTTGATGTAGGCATTTGCTTCATTACAGATGCTCATTGATAAACATTGCTTCTCTTACCCATTGTCCCTAAATGAATATGATAGAATGATGCATGCAAAAAAGATAATGAGTTAGCCACAAGATAAAGAATATTGGAAAAAATAAAAGAATAAAAGGAACAAAAAATAATCACAAAAAAATGCCTTGATAAATAGGGGTTATGATGCCTTAAGGCAGATACGAGGGCCACAAGCAGTGTTGCTCGGCCACTATGGCTAGGTTGGTATGGACAACATAATAACATGTTCGGGTTAAAACTATCCCTATAAAGCTAGTATGGTGTTCTTGGGGACAATATTAACAACTTGGGCAGCAATATTCATTCATCACCGCCTTACAACTAGCTAGTGTTAAGCCATTGCAGACAACATAACGGCCTAAATAGGTTAAATTATTCGTAACGAGAAACATAGGTATCTTTGGACAAAAACTGGCTACCCTAACAATTACGTTCGTTCACCATCATCTTAATAATTGTAGGTGCTAAGTCATCCATTGGACAGAATAATGACTAAGCTAGATCACATTTATTCCCACTAATGTGATAAGGGACTATAGATGAAACATTCGTTTGCCGTCACCTAAAAGAAAATGATGTTAGCCATCAATATAATGGCATGTCCTATAACTTATTAAGATAAATAAAAAAACTTTAAGGGCCTAAAATATAATGGTGGGCTACAACGTGAGTTTATCATTGCCTACATGAAAATGATGTAGAAGTGAAAGGTAGAAAGTGTTTCCTCGAGTGTTTTATTCTCCTCGCATTATTATAATAGTATTTCGGTATAATTTGACATGGTGTAGCTCCTACAGCTCACTGTATGAGGTTTAGGTTAACTGTAAGTTAGTCCCCAAATCATTCCTCTATCCAGTAAAGATGGTGTAGCTCCTACAGCTCACTGTATGAGGTTTAGGTTAACTGTAAGTTAGTCCCCAAATCATTCCTCTATCCAGTAAAGATAGCTTAGGCACTCTGAACCTAGGCCTATCGTAGGCTTGATGAAAAGGTTCAATTCAGGCAGAAGTATTTTCCCTATGCTTATGCGGAGAATCAATCACAAAAGCTAGGATTATTATACCCCAAAAGATATTGCTAGCCCATGTGAGGGATCAATCACGGGACAATAGCTTACTACCACCTAATATAAAAACCTAATCTCCCACCACGAAGTTTGGTAGAGAGTTTAATGAGAATTCAAGAGCATAGTTTATTAAGCAAACCATAAACATTTTTATTTTACTCTTTTTACCATTCAAAACTTATATTTTTCAGAAAACGACACCTCTTAACATTGCCAAGAAAACAAGCACAAGCAACATTAATAGATAAATAAAATTAGGTATAAAACAAGGAAAGGGAATTATGGGAAAATAATGACTAAAAATCAAAGAAAATTGAGAAACAGATAAACTCAGGTTAGTTGTAGGCCTGACTGTCTAATTATTCCCTAGTGAAGTCTTTAAGCTATTGTAACATAACCTTGAGTGATCGTAGCTATTGTAGGCACCTTATTTTATCCCGGCTAATATTACACGTAGAGGGCGAAAACCTAAAAAAGCATCTTTAAAAAAAAATAAGAAAAAAACAAGAAAACAAAAAAAAAGGTCCAGATGAAAATCCGAGAAGGGCATTTGGGTAGCCAACCCAACTACGGTTAAAAAAACCACAAGGGTGACTTGAGTAGATCAATTCTGATGAGGCATGAACCGAGAGCACCTATAGGACAATGCATAGCAATACTAAGAATTTTTCGAAGATCAGCTCATGCTAGTCACATCCATTGCTCGAAAAATATCCTAAAAAGCACCTAAAGAACATCCATGTCATGATTGTTAGAGGCATATTTTGCCCAAAAGATCATCCTTCTAGCTACCCCATCACTTGTTTGTCAAATAGTATACTAAGTTATATCTCTTTGTTGTCATGAATAAATATTACCTTGTTTCTTTTAACCCTTGTACAATTCATATTATGCTTATCATTTAATTGATAATCAACTGAAATATGCATCAGGAAATCTCGATATTACAATGAAAGGAAAAGAAAAGCATAGGGAACTTTGCTCGCGCCCTGATTGTCAAGATCATGAACTTCTCACATCCAACCACCCATTCGACATAACCATACACCAAACCAATTCTTGTTTTTATAAGCCATATCTCAAGAAAAACTATTTCAAGCTAACCAAAAATTGATCTGTGCGTTCTATCTGAATTCTATCGAAACCAGAGACATGAACCTAGTCAGTCAAATAGTCACCAAATTGTTAACAATGCCTTTAAGTTGTCAGGAAAATAATTGAGCCTCCCGAATCAGGAAATGCCGTAATCAAATTCTTGAAAATAGATGAATAACTCGACTATCAAAACATCACATCCCTAATGAAGCCAGGATAATTCACAATGGCTACCTCCTATGATAGATTTTATGTCGTATCCCCTGTGGAACTGGGATAACCTATAATCCCCAGTGGAATTAGGAAAATTCCAATCTTAGTTGAACCAGGGTGGATCACAATCCCTATTAGAGTTTGGATGACTTGCAAGAAACTATGCCTATCTCCCGTATTAAGCTTAACATCATGCCATGATAGCATTTCATATCATGCACTCACATTACCATCATACATCATCATTTTTACAATATCACTTCAAGGAATTCCTGGTAAGAACTCTAAGCTTCGCAAACCAAGTGTCATTTAGGTAAGGTTCTTTTCTTCACATCACCTTATTTCAAAACCCTTTTTATCAAGAAACTACTGTCAAAATGCCAGTGTCAAGAAATTATTGTCCAGAAACTATCATAAAAAACTTTTATCGAGAATATTCATTAGAAGCTTTGTCAAGAATTTTGTCAAAAACTAGTGTCAAAACCCTTTCATCGAGAAATTTTGTCATGAACTTTTGTTAAGAAAAACTTGTATTAGAAGTTTTATCAAAAACTTTGTTAACACCCTTTTCAAAGCCCACAAGTCATGGCACCTTGTTCAAAGCTCATAAGTCAGTGGCACCTTGTTCAAAGCTCATAAGTCAGTGGCACCTTGTTCTCAGCCTACAAGTCAGTGGCAACCTCTTCAAAGCCCACAAGTAGTGGCACTTTTTCAAAGCCCACAAGTCAGTGACACCCTGTTCAAAGCCCATAAGTCAGTGGCACCCTCTCTAAAGCCCGTAAGTCAGTGGCACCTTTTTTAAAGCCCATAAGTCAGTGGCACTTTATTCAAAGCCCACAAGTCAGTGGCACCTTTTCAAAGCCCACAAGTCAGTGGCACCCTATTCAAAGCCCATAACTTGTAGTACCTTTTTAAAGCCCACAAGTTAGTGGTACCTTTTTGAAAGCCCATAAGTCAATGGCACCCTGTTAAAAGCTCACAAGTTAGTGGCACCTTTTCGAAGCCCATAAGTCAATGGCACCCTGTTCAAAGCCCATAAGTTAGTGGCACCTTATTCAAAGCCCACAAGTCAGTGGCACATTTTCAAAGCCTACAAGTCAGTGGCACACTTTTCAAAGCCCATAAGTCAGTGGTAACTTATTCGAAGCCCATAAGTTAGTGGCACATTTTTGAACCCCATACGAACTGGTGGCACTTAGTCTAAGTTAAAGCTCATACAAGCTGGCAGCACCCGAGTCAAGACTGCCATAAGTTAGTGGCACCCAAGTCTATGTCAAACCCGCATAAGTTGGCGACACCCATATCAAAATCCGCATTACTCTGTACCTATCTGAGGGGGCCAAGCTTGAAAAAACCTAACACCATAGTAGGGAGGGCAAACCTTACAAAATTCGTTTAAACCTTCATCAAGGTCACTGCGAATATAGTACACTTTTCATAGCAAAGTATTAATTAAAATTTATTTCTTTATAGGTGTTTTGGGGAACGTCATTCCACCCCGAACAAAATAGTGTCTATTTGTCTTTGCCCTATTCTTGATTCTCAACAACGGTCAAAGAAGGGCAACTACAAACACCTTATTTTGTCCACGCTAATTTTTAGTAAGCTGAAGGACGATCCCGGGCGACGTGTCACCCGATAAAAAAGTATTTTTGAAGAGGTCAAGAATGCCTATGGATCATATTAAAGAAATACAAGGACGTGGCATCCAAGGACGTAGTTCCAGGTGTCCGGAGAAAAATGACAGGGAAAATTTATAATTTTGCCTAAATGTATCGATACATGAGTTTGTGTATCGATACATGAACTCGTGTATCGATACTAGGCCATGGCAGAACCAAAACTTGCATTCTGTAAAGTAGATGTATTGATACAATGTTTCATAGTATTGATACAACGTTAATTGTATCGATACATTTTAGGTTTTTTGGACCAAATGCATTGATACATTCTTCAATGTATCAATACATGCAGGCCATTTTCCATGATCAAGATATTTTTAACTCATCCATCATTGATCTAAAGCTCAATTTTAACTCATTTTTATATTAGAAAAGATCAAAACCCATATCATATTATGAATTTAGACTTGTGAATTAATCAAAACATTTTTTAAGTCTAAATTGGATCATAAAGGGTCAATGTCATATGATCACCCTACTCTTCTCTTGTTTGTTGACAAAGATCAACATCAGCCACCCTACTTACTGGTATCTAATTTTAGCAATCAAACCAACCACCCTATGTCCTTCACATTGGTAGCTAATTGCTTCCTACAACCACCTTATAGCCATCAGCTGTCACAACTTTGTCCCCTTGAGAAATGACCAGAAACACCTTTAATTTAGCTTGAAAGTGCTGGTATAAATAGGTAATTAATATCTCAATAAATAAAAAAAAGTTTTTTCCAGTTTGTTTCAGCTCTTCCAACTCATTCACACATAAAAAAATAGAATCTCATAGCCCTTCACTCAGTATCCAAAAATAGCCCCAAACACTCACTTCCAGCCACTATACACTCTGAAAAATCATCCTCACCCCTACCAGAACCGAAACCTTTCTTCTTCTCTTGTTTCTTGCTAATTAACAACAAGAAAAATAGAAGAATTTAGGCCATCTTTGTTGCTCCAACCACTTGACCAAAAATTAAAGCTTTGTTGGTATAACTTCCTACTTAATCACTTTCCTTTTCTGTTTTTCAGCATCATTATCATTTAGTAAGCCTTTCATGCTTCCATCACCCTCTTAGGATTTTCATGTGTTATTGTGGCTTTTAGTTATGGTAGCTTAGGATTTTGGTGTCTTGGTGCCCCTTTTGATGTGCAAAGTGTCTTATTTCATCCTCATTATTTTTGACAGCTCTTGTTCATGCATTTTATGCCATATCCATGCATCATGTTTTTGTTTAATCCATGCATAAATCCTTAGCCTAGCATGTCTCAAGCATGTTTATACATTAACTTGCATTTTGTCATGAATCATTGTCATTTTCGGCATGTTTTACTTCATGAGATGTATGCATAACACTTTCTTTGTCAAGACCATTGGTAAAGTTAGCATCCCCATTCATGTTATGTGCTATCCCCTTGTATGTTCATTGTCTTTTCCTTATCTAAGTGCATGTTTGATGGCTGTAAACAACTGATTTTCAGAACCTCCCTAAGCTAAGCATGTTAACCTCAATCGATAAGGATTAACATGAACTTAGTATTTTCCTCAAAGTTACCAAAAAATCTTGGGAAAAATTAAGTTGTCCAAATTTGGAATCCTGATTAAACAAGCTTAAAACTTTTGATTTTCTGACGAAAATGGCCCTGCACTTGTTCCTGAAATGTTTGTGCCTTATTTTTAAGTCAAAACCTTGAGTGGTATGATCAACGGGTTATTTCATCATCCTAAAGTACTCTGGGGCTATGCAAATGAGTTCGTGATGCTCATGCAACTCTTTCCCTTCAGTCATGGATGTTCGAATGTTAATGACCCGAGTTTGGACCTGAAAGCACAAAGAAAAATAAAAAAATATCGCCTGCTTTATTTTGTCCCCTACTAGCAGCACAATTATTGCAAATTAAAAAATCAGTTTAAAATCCTAAACGATTTTTCGTGAATTTTCTAATATTTGTCTCTCAAAGTGTGTCAAAATTATCTTTAAAACGATTTCTTATTCACCCCCAGATCATTCTAGATGAGAGAGTTATGATTTTTCAAATCTAAACTGTCCAGAACCCCTAGAATCAGCAACATGTATTTTGATCGGGCCATTTAGACCCACTAAATGATTTTTCCAAATCCTTTAAACATTTTTCCTAAAACACTCATGAAATTCCCTTTTTAAAAAGGTATCCTTTGCAATTTTTTGATACCAAATGAGTCCAGGGTGATTTTTTAAATTTTGACACATCCTGTCCCTCGTATGCTCTGCCAGCAGCGTAATTAATCCAAACTTGAAAATTTATTTCCCCAAAAAGTGATTTTTTAGGATATTGGAAATATTTTTAGATTGACCTTTGTCGAGTTACCTTTCTAATGGTATCTTGTTCACCCTCTAAAACCTTCAAACCAATTTAGAATAAATTCATAAAGTGGGATAGCATGATGCTGTCTCCCTATTTTTAGTTATGGTCAAAATTGAGTTGTTTTCCTAAGCTTTATCTCGAGACATTCGACTGTCACCATATCACCTTGATCAGCCTCGAGAATATGCTTTGATCTCCCATAGGCTAATATCAAGGCATGAATTTTTTTTTACATCTTTACCATCCTCATTCACAATAACTTCTTTTATCAAAAAGCGTCAAAATGCTCACTCATTTTCTAAACTACAAAGTTTTGTCAACTTAAGTTTTCCAACTCAACTTCTTTAAAGAATGTCAGACATGTCACTTTTGGGGATACTCCAACCCCAACCGTCCGAAGGAATACTACAACCCTACTTTTTCAAAATTGTTAAGATTTAAAAATCTTCCTCTGTCAAAATTATTCGTCATCCTCGGGGATACTCCAACCCCATCTTTCTAAGGGGATACTCCAACCCTATCTTTCAACTACAATTAAAATTTATTTTCTTCTTAGATTTCCATGAACGTGTCAAGAGTCATGCCCGTTTTTATTTAAAAAAACCTTGTTTAATCAAGGAACCTAGATCCATCTCGAAAATTATCGATTTGGTTATTCCCAGATAATCATTGCCAATTGCAAGATAAATTCCAATAGTCCATCCCTTCTTTTTATCATTACATTAAATGGTTCATGTTATTTTTTTCATTCGATGCCTTACTAATGTGATTTCTTTGTGATGATTATTCACATTCATATTTTCAAATCATTTCAAGTAAAATTAAAGGTGATGTTCCACGTGGGTATCTCTCCAGTCTCCAAAATAGAATATTTCATTTTCAAAGTAAAATCCAGAGGTCATTTTTATTAAAAATTTCTATATTCCCCATCTATCCAGGGTATATATGAGAGTAAATCTTTTCATCAAAACCTGGATTTGTATTTCTATAAAATTCATCATTAAAAGAAGGTTATATCAAAATAGTGACGAGTTAAGATCAAAAAAATTGAAACTTAGGTAAGACATAACTAGTAAGGTACCGATTTCAGGCGTCGCGAAGAGGTTCATGCCTCATCGTGCGTAACCAACTCCCAAACTCATATGGTGAATCTTTGTACCACGCAGACCATAGGATCGATGTTTCAAGTTTCTTAACTCAAGACATAGGTTTCAATAGACATCCAATCATGCCTAGCCCAAAATGATCAGTGGCGACTCAAGCGTTGGTCACTTTGTGATGGTTATCCGAGACCAATAAGATGAGCGATTTATCTTATGGTCTCCTTTACTGTATCACGAATCGAGAATCTATACTTTATCATTCTTATCACGTTGCGAAGGAAAAGTCTCAGTCAAAAAGATATTTCCTAGTCAGAAAAATATTTTAAGTTGTATACACCCATATGTCTACGAGGATCCACCCCGGGGTATATTGCGATAGCTTGGTGACTTCACTGAGGACTGTATAGAGAGTTAGGCTAATAACTAGTCATGTCTTACTAGGTTCTTGGTTCCTTTGATCTTCGGTCATTATTTAACTATGACCTTTTTTTTATTTTGTCAACTAATCTTTTGTTAGACATGATTGTCAGGATTGTCTTATTTTCGAATAATCATTAGTTTAATAAAAATGGTAATACGGGAGTAAGCAAAAAGGTTTGATCGTTTTTTTGTTACACACCACACACTTGCATGTGCATTAGAGTCCTGCCAAACTCCATGGTGAGGTTATAACCCAATCATTAGGAGAAAGTGAGCTATCCGCCTTTGTGAGTAACCCTTCGCATAGACATAGCAATAACTTCCCAGATTTAAAATTACCTATGTCTCTCATGAGTAACCCTCCGCATTTGCATAGGGAAATGCATCAATCAGATTGCACTCGTTTTGCCAAACCCACGATAGGCTTAGGATTGAGGTGCCTCGATTGTCCTTACTGGACAAAAGAGCAATTTGAATACCTATTTAGGCGTCAACTTAAACCTTATATAGTGAGCCTTACGAGCTAAACCATGTCAAACCATACCAAAACATTGCTAGAACACCTAGAGAACAAGGTCACTCGGGGAAACATTTCTAACCTTTACTCTCAATTACCATAACTATGCAGGTGATAATGAGTGTACAATTATCACTCGCATCTGTATTTTTTTATCATTTATCAAGGCATGCCATCATGCAACCTGAATAACGGCTAACTATATCTTATCCAGGCTAACTTTTGTAGCAACCTGGGGCATGGACATAAGAAGGGGCGATGATGGTGAAAAAGTATTTTAAGGACATCAAGAAGGCCTATGGATCATATCAAAGATAAATGCAAAGATGTGGCATCAAAAGACGTAGTTCAAAGTGTCCGGGGACAAAAGATATGAAAAAATTCATAATTTTGATTGAATGTATCGATACATGGTTTTCATGTATCGATACAATGCTCCAACGATCCAAAAATTTGAAATGTCCCTATTTG
>JBBYHL010000013.1:4719713-4733773 GCA_038381835.1 Adansonia madagascariensis | reverse complement strand
CTTTGTAAATTTGAAGTAAATTGAAAATTAAAGATAAGATAAGGAAGAGAAAAACCAACAATGGATGTATAAAGGTTTAATCCTTTAACTTGGCACTTACGTCCTTTCTTCTTAGTACTTTCTTACCAAGGTGATTTTCACAATTCACTAAGGAAATTGTTAACTTTAAGGCTAAGGTATAACTTTACACAACTATCTTTTAAGGTTTAGATAGAACCTTTCAATGAGAATTATACCCTAAACTCTCAAACACTTTCACTCACTTTCACACAATCTCTTTTTTGTGAAATGAAAAAAGTGTTTTGCAAACAAATTGATCCTCTAGTAGGAAGGTGTTTGTTAGAATTCAAGTACAAGATGAATGAGATACAAATAGACTTGAAGAGTATGAATTGATACAAGTGGAAAATAATGAATTTGAAGATTTTGAGCTTTTGTTGTTTAATGATTCAATGAAATATGTATCTCTGCCTCTTCAGCTGTTTGGAACCTCCATTTATAGCTGCAAATTGATTCATAGACATTAGGCATTTAATGTGGTGGTTGGAGAGCCATTGTAGCCTTTATAAATGCTTATTTTCGTTCAATCCCACACTATAGTATCGATACAATACCAATAGTATCGATACACAATTCAAAAAGGTAACTGTTACAACTTGTTGTACGGATACTGAGGTTTGAGTATCGATACAGATACCTTTGTATCGATACATATGAGGGTTTCAGCCAGACCTAGGCTACTGCCAAACCTAGTATCAATACTCATGGAGTGAGTTCCATGAGTATCGATACTAAGCAGCCTGTATCGATACATACACACTTGTATCAATACATACACACTTTTATTGATACATTTAAGGGTTTCATACAAACCTTGGCTACTGCCAAGCCTTGTATCGATACTCTTGGAGTGAGTATCGATACTAGGTAACTTGTATCGATACTATATTCTTCGTATCGATACATTTAAGGGGTTTTATGCATAGTATCGATACACATATTCTTTGTATTGATACTAACCTTCAAAACTGTTTGTAAAATGATTTTTGTTGACTCAAACACATCTCAATAATTTTAGAAAAATTACAAACTTAGTATTTTTAAAAATGCTTTTTAATTTAAACAAAAATACCAAGTTGAGTATTAATTTAATTTAAGTTGTTTGTTATATCAAAATCGAAATCAAGGTTAACATATTACAAGTGTATGTATAAGAATAATGAAACCATTACATAGAACAATTCTATGATTAATGACCTATTCAAAGAAGATTGAATCTAAGCACAGCATTGAATGCTAGTAATCATTCCCAATGTAAATACCAAAATAAACATCTTATGTTTATGAATAAATCAAGATTATGTTTCAAAAACATTAATTAAGAAGGGAAGGTCTGATCAATATCAACAAGGTTGCCATTACTGATGGTCCATCATCACTACTCTTTCCATTTAGGCCTTGTAACATGTCTTACATATTTTAGCACCAACTTATAGGTATCGTATACTAAGAAAAGTAAATTAATCTCAGTGTATATCTAATTTTAAAACTTTTGTAAGTTTTTAAATTTTAATCATATCAAAATATTCCTTGAAATCTTTACTCTATTAATCTAGCTATCCACTATGTTGGCATATTTCCTTGTCATCTCCATAGTTTTTCTTCAAAAGAAAGTATATAGACAATACATGGATCATGATCCACCCAAAGTGCTTAAGTCTTAAACTATAGCCTATCATATGAGTCTTGATTAGGCAACTGTCTGACATCTTGCTTGGGAATAATTCTTTAGGTATGTCAAACCTCTCATTATGATTATCCCTATAAAATAATTCTTTAAGGTTTTAGATTATTTCATGAATGTAAATAGCTATTTGCTCTTTTCAGAGTTCAAGCATCATACTAGCCATTATCACAATGTGGCTTAATCAAGGTCATCAATATGAACTTGATAGACTGCCCCTAACCCAGTGGGCTATTCTTGGATGTTCCATTCAATGTAGGACTAATCAATAGAGTTTGCATTAAAACTTACTAGCATCACATATGCTACATAACCATAGTCTATTAGTCATGTTGTGTTTATATCTATTACGAACAAAAACATTTTACACTTTAATAATTTGCAATTTCAATCATTAAGTAAGGTTTTACCTCTGTAATGATTGTCTTCATTATTTTATCGAGATTATGGCCATCAACCATAATTCCAATAGTTCGATGTTTGAATCTTCTTAATAAGTTAGGCACCCTTTTAACCTTCACACAACCTTAAGTGACTTGATAAATCATGTAAAAGCTAATTGGGTAGGTAACTTAGTTTACCGATTTCATCTCTATGCAACTCTAGATTAGTTAGGTGGTAACTCTTTACCTAAATGCATCATATTTATTTCACTTAATCATCATCTTTAAAGTCATATGGTCAATTGTGACATGTCCAAACCATGCAACAATAGTGGAGTAAAACCCATTATTCATAACTCAAGCCGTTTGGGTGAAAGGGACTTTGAGCGACTCAACATACCCCCACAGTCAAAACTTTGGTATCTTGTTATGAACAATGGAAGGCCTTTAATCATGCTTTGGCATGGATGCAATATTTTATGAGAGATTTTTATCATTTATGCTAGGTTTCATTACTTTGTTTGATTAGCATGCTAAGCATTTATTTAATCATGTATCACATGTATATAAATTCAAAAATAAATCTAACATATGCAATTTACTAAGGTGATTATAGACTTTATTTATCTAGCTTCCTTGAGCCATTAGGAAACTAGTTTGTCAAATTCCTAGGGATATTATAATAGGTCTTTGCAAGTCTTGATGATGATCTTCTTAGTCTTTTCTCGATGCCATCTTCTTTACATCTTGGATTTACATAAATTCTAATCTTAACCTAAATCTAAATCTACAAGTCCTATGTAACGATTACATATCTTTGTAAGAAACCTCGAATGACATTTGAAGGGAATGGGGTGAAAAGAGAATTTACAACCCAAAATTAAAAGAGAGGCAGGGTTCACAGACCCTATTTATAAAATAAATACCAAAAGAAAAATTCAACCATTCATAACCTAATCATACTAAGGTCTAGTCCATAATCATCCTCATGCTAACATAATCATATAATAAGCATGAAATTAAACAAGCATAACGAATATTACTTGGTAATCTTGCATGTCATTTGCATAAAACTCTTCAAACAATTTAAGATGATTTATCAAATTATTTAATCATTTATATTCTTTAATTAAAACATTTTTAATTAAATTCCTAACTTTTACGAAGCATGTCTTAAATTGCTCGTTACTTAACTTTTAAGTTATTTGTCTTAATTAGGACATTATCTAACTTTTAGATAACTTTGTCTTAATTTAGACAAACGATTATGCATCTCATATTTCCCAAAACCATATAAGAAACTTGTGTTCCAAAAACAACATTTTAAGACATTAAATTGGACATTAGCTAATTTTAAGGTTGTTTGTCTTAATTAGGATATTATCTAACTTTTAGTTAACTTTATCTTAATTTAGACAAACTATTTAACATGTAATATTTCCTAAGCCATTTAGGACAATTTCCAATTTTTTTAAAGTCTTAGTAATTGATCCATATTTAATTTAATTAAAAAATAATTTTCTTACATGATTAACATTTATTCTAATCACATTAGAATAAATACTACTCCAAGTAGGATTAATCATTTAAAATAAACATATTTTTTAATTAACAATTTAATTAAATTTTATTTCCATGCTTATTATATTATCCAATTCATATATTAAATAATTTAAGAAAACAATACAACTGGATAATTAGCTATTTGATAATAAATAAAAGTTTTAATGGAACAGAATCTCTTAGAGAGTACTAGTCCAACTAAGAGTCTACTCCATGCATGGCTATCTTACCATTCTAATCCAACTCAAACATTATTGTCTTTCTCCCACTAAAGCTATGAAAATACAACAAATTTGTGGCAAACATCTTGCAGCCATTGATGTCATAACAAGTTTCCAATGAGAAAAATGAAGTGCCTCACATATCAAGTAATCTAATGCACCCGATATGGCTTGAAACTAAAACGTTTTCAACTTCGATTTTAACCTAATTTTTTCAGCAAGTATTACAAATTTTTTATGACACTTTCATATTGGAAAAACAAGGAAAAGGTCGCACTAACAGCTACTAAAAACATCAATACCATCAAAATATTGAAACAAAGCCATCCAATAACAGTCAACACCAAAAAGATGACAGATGACTGTAATATCCATTTAATTAGAAAAAAAACATATTTTAAATTAATTAATATTGATAATAAACATGGATTAACATGATGAAAAATTAATAATTAAAAAGAAACAATTTCTTAATAATTCAAGAAATGAATCAAAATAGCATTAAAAAACTAGAAAGCTTAAGACCTATTAAGACTTTAAATTCGATTTAATTTAAACAATTTTAAACATGATTAAAGCCAAAAATTACATGTTGTTCAGATTTAAAAAATTAATGAAAAATAATTTTTTCAAGAATTTTATGAAAACCAAAAAATCACCAAATCAACACATAAATCAATCAGATTGATTATCACCAAAAATTGATGAGCTAGACCACATGCAATCTACAAACCTTAGGCTCTGATACCATTGAAAGGAAATCCTAGGCTTATGCATATCAACGTATATATAAAAATTTAATCAGAATTAAACATACACAGTAAAATTAAATAAAGAAACACCTAAGTTTCCTCAGGATCTAAGGAAGAGATGTATATGGGATCAGACTGCAATTTAAAACATACATAAGATAGAAATCATACATGCTTAGAGACTTATAACTCTAAACATACCGATCCCTGCATGAACACACTATAGGTTGATTATTACTATCTCTTCTAAAAGCACTCTAAGTGTCCTGCCTCTAATAGTAATCCACATAGATGTCTCTTGAAACCTTCATGAAGTTTGAATATTCTTCTATGCTAGTCAAAAGGCTTTTCAAGCCTCAACCAAAAGGTATCTTGCCAACAGGTACAGATTTGATGTGATACAGAAAAAATCCCTTACCTATTACACCGAAGAAAAAGAGAAACAACTCTGTAAGGAAGTAACTATTTTTTGTAGATACCAATAAATGGATCCAAAAATTACAATTTTTTATATTGGTTTATTCATATAGGGTTTGTGATCAAAAATATTTTGAGATCACCTGGAATACCAATTGACACAAAGGAGGCTTAAAAAAGTAGGGCTTTCAAGATTTGGTCAATCTTACAACTTTGGTGAAAAACTAATCTAACCAATGCTAGAAAACTATTTTTCTATTTTCATTGTGTGAAAAACAATTCAAGAACACTAAAAAATACCATGAAAACTTAAAGAGAGCTTAGGAAAACATAGGTGTTGCACCAAACCAAGAACGTCAGGGTTTCTGCTTAGGGTTTTCTTGATGCTTCATTTTAGCCAAAAAAAACCCTTAATGATATTTAAATACACCTTGGACTAGGTTATGCTTGACTAACGGGTCAACTGAGCCCATTACTAATATACTTAGGGCCACACCTTGGAGTGTTTCTCAGAGCCCAATTAAAATTATTTTGATTAGCTTGTCCAAAATTGGACCTTAACATTAACTTAATAATCTTTTAGCCCAATAGCACACCAATGATAGTTATTCCAGGCACCAAGTCCATTAGCCAGCCCAATAAAAAGTAGTTTACAACTAAACTCTCTTAACTTGATAATTAGAGCTTTTGGCTCAACACTAAATATACATGTTAGATAATTTAATTAAATTTTCTAACCTAAGTAAAATAATTTTTACTTCATGTAAATAATATTAAATAATTAATAAAATAATTATTTAATTTTTAAATATAATTATTTGACTTTATTTAATAATATCCCTAAAACCATGTCTATAAATGGACATTATCTTGATAAGACATTCTTATCTTTATTGCCATATTAAGGCATCACTAATTAGATTTCATAAATTTAATTTTTGTCTTTAATAATATTTAATTGAACTAATTCAATTAAATCCTTCTTATTATACCTTTTATTTAATTAAGTCGTACTTAATTAAATTTCAGTTTTATTCTAATAGATCATCTTATTGTGTGTGACCATTAGGCTTCGATTATAACGGCAATAAGCATAATTACCCAATTAAGTGTATTTATATTTATAGAGCAAGATTGGCCTCTAGCATGGCCACATAGTATGCAAGAAGAGTCAATATGACCTCTTTAAGAAACCTTTTAGTAACAAGCCTCTTAGTATATTTCGATCTTTTCACCAAATATCCCAAAAATACTATGAACATGGTGCAATGTCTACTCATGTATCAATCCATATTAGTTCCTACAGCTTTCGGTTAACCTCACGAATTTAGAGAAATAATTTCTCTTAAATTAATCATGCGTTGGCTAATGACATTATTAAGTTAACCAAAACCAAGAACAAATGAGATATGTCTCCAATGTCACTTTGAGAGGTGAATCCTCTCTAGATCACTCATCCACCTTCATTTAGTTCATGCCATACTAAAAACCACCCTACCATAAACATCCATCTATTGTAGACCAGTTCAATATGGAATCAAAGCATGACCCTCCCCATAAAAGATGACTTGGTGTCATAAGTTTGAGGACTAATATATACAATCAGCACATGAAAATATATTCTATAGACACTTGAGTGACTTATATCAAATGGAGTTTTCATATGGGCTATGTTCAGTGAACTTGTTTCTACAAAACAAGCACCCATATGCTATCGTCAAGTATTTCTGTACTTTAACTCTATGAGATCAAGAGTTGCATGCATCAAATGCATAGAGGCTTAGCATATGCTAGTCTTTGTGCATTGTCAATGCCCTGTCTTGACAATATGATGACTAGGAACATTTTTAGAAATAAGGCTTTGATGCATAGGGATCTCATCATCGTATTAACTTTGCAAGGCCATTATGTTTCATAGGCTTCATCCAATTTGTGTTTACATGATTGTCAATCACACCAATAATGTTAAGGAAAACCTTGAATCACTAAACATATGTGATGAGTTGATATTATTAACTTATATATGCCTTATCTAGTTCGATTGGCTCTAGGGCATATATTAACACTAACATCATAATATGGCTTAATCAAGAACATCTATACGAACTTAACAAGTTGCCTAAATGAGTGGGCTATTCTTAGATATACCATTCAATTTGTATTAAGACAATCTCAACACTATAGGACGAGAAAATGGAGTTTAGTTAATAATAATCAAAATATCACGTAAAACAAAATATTAGTTAATAACAATGAAAATAAAAATGGTAAAAAAAAAGTTAAACTAGAATAAGATAGAACACCTACAAATTTGCAGAGTTCACAGAAATTAATATTAGTATTTAGAAAAAATTGTAAGGAATAGAATGGTGGAAGGTAGACTCGGTAATTCTTGTCATTGTGTCGTATCTCATTCTTGGCACAACACGATTACCTGATGCACAAACATAACACGATTAATTAATCGTGTCAAACCTTAAAACACGAACACGACACAGTTTATATTCGTGTTACACGCAACACGACATGATTATGACACGATTGAAATTGATCTATTTATATCTAATATGATGTGACACGATTATAACACGATTAATATGAATAACACAAAAACATGATTAAGACACGAATTACAAAACACGATTAAAACATAAATTAAGACGAATATTGTCAACCAATCAACTTTCTTTTTCCTCCGTTTTTAAGTTGTTTTACTTTCTAACTATTTCTTCACAAATTACAAATCACACTATTAAGAGCCATAATTTTAAAATATATAAAAATTTTGTTAAAATTAATATAATAGCTTATTAACATTAATTAGTACTTATTACTTTCCTATTACTAATTTACTATTTACTACAAATAATAATGAGTTAGTAGCATACTACAAATGTATAATCATCTTAATAGTTTAATATGAGATTTATATTATGAAACCTATTTTACTATTAATTAGTAAGATTGAGCCTATATTTTAATTAGTTTATAAGGTAATGATATATTATTCCTATATTTATATTATATAACATTTAAGTAATTATTTATAAATTATAATAATAATATATTGAAAATTGTATGAAAATCATGTTGGTTATATTTAACCTTTATCTTAACAATTACATTATTACTAATAACTAAAGTAAAATAGATATTAATTAAATGCTTAAAGTAGTTTTTATATATTGAATAAGTTTTTTAATTAAAAGTTTAAAATAATATTTATAGGTTATATATATTATATATAATTATATTAAAAATTAACGTGTTTTATATATAAATTTATTAATTTAAACGTGTCTACCCGTTTATGACACATTAAACGTGTTAATAGATACGATAGACATGATTATACGTTTACAATATTATTAATTAAACGTGTCTTAATCATGTAAACGGATATATTTGACACGATTACACATTTACGACATGATTAATTAATCGTGTCTTAACCGTGTCTTACACGTATTATGCATGTCTTATATGTTTATGACACGAAACACGATTAGATAAAATTTATATACGATTAAAATATGTCATATGCATGTCGTGTCAAAAATTGTCAGGTCTAGACGAAGGGATGAAGTGAAAGGGATGAGAGGAACGGTAGTTAAGAAGAAAAGAAGGGAAAAATAAGAAATTTTTAATTCATTAAAGGTCATTTTGTATTTACCATTTCTTTCCTTATAATTTCTTACTTTTCATTGTCCTTTGTCAAATTATTATTTCCTATTATCCTTTTTAATAAAAATTAAATCTCCATTGTCCCAAATCTAATTTTCCCTAAAATTATTCAGATAGAAATTTTATCAGTTCAAATTCTTTTTTTTTTAAAAAGAAAAATTAAAAGAATATCAAATTGTAAAAATTTTTAGTTTTTTTTTTTTCATATGTGTTTCTTTTATAATGTTTATGTGAGCATATTCCTTGAACTGAATTTACAATTTGCCAGCGACTCGTTTGTATATTCATATTTGCGTTGCTTTGCTTCTGTATTTTACATTTCAATAATATAATCACTATTTATTCGTAAAAAATGTATTCTCCCCCGTCAAACTCGCTATAAAATTTTTATTTTCTCAAATTTAAAGGATACCAGTACCACCACAAATGACGGTGGAATTGATCTTGTAAAAGAATAGTTTCAATTCCCCACAATCAAACAAAATAATAATCATAATAATATTAAAAGAAGGATGCTTCCTACACAGTTGCAAAGCCTATCCGAGATCCAAATCAATTTTAACTTCTTGAGTACCCAAAGTATACCCAAAATAAAAAACAATTGAAATAAAAGCAATCAGACAAAAACCCCGAAATCTTTCAGTGCTTGTTAGCCTAAAACCGCTGAGAAAAACCGAAGACAAGGCTACAAGATCTTTGTACATTTTTGTTGTTTCCCTTAACTTTTCAAAATCTGGCAACCATAGAGGGATTGAGGGCACGCTCTTCGTTGAAACAAGTGATCTTCGATACTAACAACGACGACGAAGAGTGTAGGCCTTGGCGTCGTAGGTTGTCAATGGCTTTCACCTGGGGCTCTGCTCTCAGGATCAGTCTTCTGCTTCTTCTTCTTGCTGCTGTTGTTTATGCTTGTTTCACCCTCCCCATTGAACAGGTTTACTTTTTCTAGCTATTTAGACTTTCTCCTGATCTGAATGAATTCTATTCTCTCTGTCTCTCTCTCTTTTTAAATTCATAATGTTGCTTAATTTTTGGGTTTCTCATCTGTTTTTTTTTTCTCTTTTTTTTTTTATTGACGATTTGCTTTTTTTTTTCTTTTCAATCTGAGTAATTCTGTTCTTTCTCTGATTGATGATCTTGCTTGTTTCTATGGTTATTTTGGTATTGCTTTTAGTGATCAATTCTGGAATTTTGGGTGCTTATATTGATTGAGGATTTGAATTTTGGGGTTTTTTTCTAGTTCAATGAATTACCTATCTGGCGTATTTGGGGAGTTGTTTGTATATGAGTTCCTATCTATTGACTTCTAGGACATGAGATCATGAATGCAAACTTGTGATTTTGTTCAAATTTCTGGATTAAATTTGCCACCGAGCCTGTGCTTTTGAACCCAATGTATATACCTAATCGTATTCCCATTGCTGAAATTACAACAAAGTGCAAAGTTCGAGTAAAGCAAGGCAAGATTTATGAGGAGGAATCCGAAATTAACTAGGGTTGCGAATTCTAAGCCTAATTGGATTTCAGTTCTCCTCAGCTTTCCAAACTGTTAGTTTTAAATAAAGCCTGATTGTTATTTTGCTACAATATGTGCATTGATGAAAATGAGTTTTTCTTGCAGATTCTGAAGGATTTTCTGTTATGGGTTGAAAAGGATCTTGGACCTTGGGGTCCACTTATGCTGTAAGTCACTTGAACCCCTCCTAACATCTTTCGGTTTTCAATTAGCATCTAGTATTTTGTTTCTTAATTCTTGACTAACACAATGCAATTTTTGCACTAATTGTTGTAACATATCAATCTACGAAGTTTAATTGAAATTGTTGTCGAGACTTTGTCAAACCTGGGTTGAGTTGAAAGTTTGTCATTTTGCTTTAATCATATAGTCTTTAGTAATACGTTTTTGTACGTGTAAATGGAAACTGAATAATCTTCTTTATGTGAAACATGGAAAGAATTTAACCGTATGTGTTCTCTAGCATTGGATGAATAGAATGCCCCTCAATGATTATCAATTTTAGCCTCTCGTTGTTATGTAGAGTACCTCTAAATTTGAAGCTTTGGTGTGGATAATTACCACTTTGCTGGTGAATTGATGAGCTCTAAATGCTTGATTCTGAAATATTAGAATTTTTTACCTTTCAACTCATTTTTCCTTGTTGATGTGCAGGGCTGTTGCTTATATTCCTCTGACAGTCTTGGCCGTTCCAGCTTCAGTGCTTACTGTAAGCATTAAACTCTGTACTGATATGCTTCAGTATAGCCAAATTTATTACCATTTTGTAGCATCATACAATTCCTTTTTTTTTTTGGTTTCATTTTCCCTTTTAACTTATTATTGGTTTTCCCTCCTCCTGGTATATGGAGTCATGGTCCTGATTCTTTCATTCCTTCTCAGTGGTTGTCTTATGTGCGGTAGACATGGTGTTGAAGGCTGGAACCCACCTTTATCTACTGATTTTTGGATGCAAAAGGCATTAGTAATTCTGTTCAATGGTTAATGCAAATTATCGTGCACAATTCTTTTAGGCAGCTATTGGTTGACCCTATATTCTAGAGTTAATTACCGGTTAATAAATCTAGACTTAGGTTTTATCGAAGAGCTTGTAGGCATCTCTAAGTATCTGAATCTGGTAAGCTATTGTTAAGATGACACTGTTTTGTTAAAATTATGCCACCTATTGAAAAATTAAAAGGAGAACAAACCCCTTTTTACCCAAAAATTTTGTTTCTCATTTATTAGGGGAAAGTAATATATGATTGACTTGCAGTCTTACAGTTAATGTGATATTAAACTATCCCTGTGATCTTTCAACTTCTTGTCTTCTTATTTATTTGTGATGTGTCTTATTCAATTTCTTGTTGTTACGTGACATGTTTTACTCTGCAAGCATTAGTTGTATATTGAAGCCTCCTTTCAAACATCAAATGAAAAAGGGATAAGGTTTTAACCTTACAAGGTACTGTGTTTCATCCTTCAGCTTGGTGGTGGTTATCTTTTTGGATTGCTTGTGGGGTTCATTGCGGATTCTATTGGTGCAACTGTTGGTGCAGGAGCAGCATTCCTTCTAGGCAGAACAGTATGTTAATTGATTTCTTATGAAACTTTCACTGTTCTGTCTTACTGCTTTACCATTCTTTGGGAAAGAAAACTTGCTGATGTGTTGGATATCTCTTCGCACTAATCTTCATCTCCTCCTTTATATTTACTTCCCTTTGTTAATTATTTTGGGTGTGTCTCATTCAATTTTAATGTTATTATGATTATGATGTTCTTGTACAGATTGGGAGATCATTTGTTGTTTCTAAGTTGAAAGATTATCCTCAGTTCCAGTCGGTAGCAATTGCTATACAGAGATCTGGCTTTAAGGTTTGTAAGCTTCATATTAATTTTTAAAGGATGATTCTTGGTTTATAAGCTGTCCATCTCTAAGGCCTTGTTTTATAACACCCATAGCATTTCTTAAATTTATGTTATTTGGTGCTCTTCAGTGTAAATCATGCTAATTGCATTGGAATGATTTCAAGGAATTTGAAAATATTGTGACTTAATGAAAAATGCTATTAGCCACATAGTGGAATAACCAAATGTGTGTTTCCTTCACAAGTTTGAGAAGTTCAAAGGACATTGAATTAATAAAAGTGTCTTTTTCTGGCTTCCAATAAGTGATGTTTCTGATTATCTAGATAATTCAGGCTTCCAATAAGTGATGTTTCTGATTATCTAGATAAAAAATGCCACCCTTTATTTCTATCCTTGAGAGCATGTTTGCCAACACCATGCAGTATCTTTTTGATTAACCATGTATTCTTAGGCTCATGTGTCAGTCATACTTATCATCATCTCTTTGTTTCTTTCTTTATTTCTTTTTGAAAAGGTGTTAGTCTTGTAAATTTTTGGAATATGCTATATATACTCTTCGACAATAAACATGTCATTTTGTTTAGTCATACATATCACAATGTTATATTGGAAAGTTTCTGTATGGTTGTTCTTTTCTATATGGCTCTGAATTTTGTTAGGATGTTATGAATATTTGGTAATCCTAATTTGAAATTGTTGACATGAATGTTTAAATTGTCCCTGTTGGGAAAATAGTTCTGTTATAAAGCACTGTTATCTATCAAATGCTACATTCAAGTGTTTTTTGTTCATTGAATCCTTTCTATATGGTTCTGAATTCTGGATACAGTCCTATTTATGTTTGGTAATCCTATTTTTTTAACGTGAAATTCCTTGCAGTACCCTCTAAAACAGAAAAAAAAAAACTAGTCTGGGGAAATTTAGTTTTTGGCTAATGGTTTCCATGCCAACACTTTTTTATTAATTAATGTTTTATTGAGAAAACAGATAATTAACATTACAACTCGCCAAGGTAGGCAGTCGGTTATTGGATTGACTGTTTTATTTGCTGCTCAAAACTCTCTTTATCATATTTCTAAATAATTACAACTCGCCAAGGTAGGCAGTCGGTTATTGGATTGACTGTTTTATTTGCTGCTCAAAACTCTCTTTATCAGATTTCTAAATTTCCTTCTGTTATTGGACAGATTGTTTTGCTGCTACGACTTGTACCCTTACTTCCATTCAACATGTTGAATTATCTATTGTCTGTGACCCCCGTCTCAATAGGAGAATACATGCTGGCTTCCTGGTTAGGGATGATGGTATTGCAATCTATGTTGAACTATAGCCTTCCTAACTTTATTTCCAATAATTTCTGTTTTTGGGGCTTTTGTTGTACGTTTGGATTTAACATTGAGATTTGTGTTTGTTACAGCCAATAACCCTTGCGTTAGTTTATGTTGGAACAACACTTAAGGATCTTTCTGATGTGACACATGGATGGAGTGAGTTTTCAACTGCTCGATGGGTAAGTCATGTTATTCTTTATATATTGTGCCATATTTTTGGTTTGAATGATATGGAGTGTACTTAGGTACGTTTTATTGGTTTCCCTTTTGAACAGGAAAATGTATTTTCTAGTTGCTTTTCTGTAGGACTCTTTCCAATGACATGCATCAAATGAATCTCAGTGCATTTTCATGTTTATATTTGGCAGTCTCAGTTAGGACAATAAAGATACTTTCCTTGCTTCACCTATTCTCTGTTGTTTTCTTACCCGTGTTTACTTTATGAATGCAGGCATTTCTTATATTGGGCCTTGCTGTGTCTGGTAAGTTGCAGTCATTTGTGAATGCATGCAAACAACTAAATAAGTGATATTTTTCCTCTCTCTCTCTCTCTCTCGTCTGTGGTCTCAACAGCTGACCCTCTTCTATCTCCTTTAGTTTG
>JBBYHL010000013.1:4694995-4719613 GCA_038381835.1 Adansonia madagascariensis | reverse complement strand
AGTGATATTTTTCCTCTCTCTCTCTCTCTCTCGTCTGTGGTCTCAACAGCTGACCCTCTTCTATCTCCTTTAGTTTGCTTTCTTGCGCTATATCAAACCTTCAGTATTTATAAGTTACAACCTTTTAAGCAATGTGATTTTTTTTTTTTTTGGGGGGGGTGGGTGTTGGGGGGGGGGGATGGTACTCGAAGAAAATAGGAATAATTAATGCAAGTGGACAGATTCAACGAATTTATTCCACTAAACGTGTTTACTTGCCTACTTGGGGTGCAAACAAACTTCGACTATTACAACCTTGACAGTGAGTCCATTCGTGCAATAAACACGTAATATCACCTGGAAGATTAAGAGCTAGCTACATTGCTAACTGCTTTGTTTTTTTTTTTTTTTTCTATTTTATAAGTCTAATGTTTTGACTTTTGGGTGGAGTTGGGTTAACCAAATAAATTACAGATCAAAATATAATGTCACCATCATAATCAAATCGGACAAAGAATTAATAGAACAAAATGGTATCTTATGTGATAAGAATTATGTTGGATGAAAAAAGATAGCATCTGCTTGCAGGATTCGTGAAAATTTAGGATTTTCGCACATTTATTTTATTACTGCTTTAAATTGTGGGAGAAATGGTAGTTTAAAAAATACGTCACTTAAAAAAAATTGCACAAAACCAAGGTTACACTATTGATTGAATTATGATCCTTGTTTTATGGTCTGCACGTTTTTGACTTTTGTATTGTTGATTTTTGTGCAGTGGTTTTAATGATTTGTGTGACTAAAGTTGCCAAATCAGCTCTGGAGAAAGCATTGGCTGAAACTGAGGATGCAGATAGCATGGTAGGCTCGCCAGAGTTGCCCATTGTCGGTGAAGCACCTCTGGATCTTCACCAACCTCTTATAATAAAGATAGACCCTGCTGTCGACACTCATGAAAAGTAAAACTGAAATCTTTTGTAAATTCTTCCTCTACCTTTTTCATAATCAGTGCTTCACGTTGCTTTGGCAGTTGGTGCTTCGCGCAAGTGATTTGTACAGATCGCGTTATTGACAAGTTTAATTCTCCATAGAAATATATGATTATACAATTGAGATATCGTTGAGAATGTGTCGTTTGAGGGTAGTTTACTGAATGAAAATCAATGAAATAATTGTTTTTCACCCTTTCTTGCGGGTTACGCAATGCTTTAAGCATGCTGATTTAGTGCTTGCCACGCGCAAGCAAGCACACACGCATTATTAGCTGTTTAGAGATTCTGAGTACTTGGAATCTTATTGAAAACATAAAACATTAGAGAACTAGCAATGAACTAATAATGTTGTGGGTCATGCTGTTTCAGCGTGTGGACCATATGAAATGTCTTAAAGATTTGAATCTTTCATTGAGGAGATATCAAAAGTCGAAGGAGAGAATAAGATTGTAGCTTCATGTATATCAGTGGATTTTTGTACTGAATTCACGACTTCCGCCCCCCTTGATTTTGCAGATGCACTTGAAACAAAGTTTAATAAATTAGAAAACCCTGACAATATATCTTGGATATGTGCAGAATGCAGCTGTGGCTGCTGGGGTTGAACTAGCATCCTTGTGTTAGAAATGATTTTCTAGCCAATTGGTTAGTTATCCCCAAAAAGAGGAAAAAAAAAAAAAAAGTCTCGCCTTGTTTGCTTCAGATTTCTCCTTATGTAAAAGCTTTCCTATCCTTGAAATAATACCAGCTTCGATGATCTGGTTTCTAATACTATAATAATGTAAAATTTTGGTAATATCTCTTCAATGCATTCATCAGTTTAATTTTTCAATGCTTTCATAAATTCGTATTAAATGTTAATAAAATATTTTCTATCAAAAAATATTTGATGAGATAATTAGGTAAAGAGTTGTTTATCATAGGGTTTACTTGGTAGGATGAAAAAAAAATGAAAAAATAGAAAATTGAAGAGAAAAATGATAAAAGTAGAAAACATTTTTTTTTGGCGTACTTAGTAAGAAAGAAGGAAAACCGAAGAAAATGTAATTTTTTTTTTGGCCATTACTCATTAGAGTTGAAAAATGAGAAGAAAGAAAATAAAAATTAGATGACTTTATTATTATAATATTATTTTTAAATTAAGATAAAAGATCAATTTAAAAAAATAGATAATCTTATAAATATACAAATGAAAGTCACTTTCTTTATTTTTAAGTATATTTAAAATTCACTTTTTACATTTTCATCTTAATCTTTCCATCTTTGCATAGAATATTTTAAGTCAATTTTATTTTTTTTTAAAATGTATTGGAGCTAAATTATTTTTTTGTTACAAAAGGGGATGTATTTAAATTAACTCCAGTATAATATAAAATATTACTTTAATAAAATTAAAAGTATAGGTTAATGATTTTAAAATTTAATATTTACTGTTATCAAATAATATAATTATATTCGACACCTAATTTTCAATAACATACTAACTAGTTTTTATAATACAAATTTAGGATTTATGAAGTCAGTACTAAAAAAATTCAATATTTCATTTTTTAGTTTATCAAGTAACACGTTATCATTTGCTTGAAGAATGGTTGGGAATAAACTTGGCAAAATGTATATTTGTGTCTTATTTGTGTATTATTTATTTATCATATTTGTGTTTAAAGTTTTATATATTTATATGAATTTTAACATATTAATAATTAATATTATATAAATTTAACATATTTATATATTGATGTTACTTAAAATCATTTTTTATGTCATTTCTAAAATTATTAGGTCTAAAAAGGTGAAGCATTTGGTGAACAGTAGCTTCCAATATTGGCGAGTGATTACCGCGGGCATTGATTAAAAGAAAGAATGATAAGGGATCCTGAAAAGCTGAAATCCTCACGTTGGAGACATGGACTATGTTCCATATATCCAAATTTGATGGTCTAAGTCACCCTCTTTTTTCCATTGTCCAGCTGCATATGGTGCACTTCCTATACATATTAAACTGATTTTCAGGAAGAAAGCACAAAAAGCAGTGTTGGTTTGAGACTTGAATAGGAAAAAGAAAATATCAAAAGCAACTGCTACAATAAAAGATGAAGCAACATCATATCCAACTTCATCATGGTGGGTGCTGTTAACTTCTTTTTCCACCTTCCCAACAAACAAGAGAAAAGCCAATTGCTGGATCGCTAAGGTCTTTTTTTACTAATTCTTTTACTATATCTTGCCATGTACCTTTCCCAATTGTCCGCTTTTGTTGAAATTTGGGGTGCTAGGGGCCCTCCCATTAGTTGCTCTAGTGAAGGTCTTAGCATCTATGTTAACATCAACTCCAAGATGATAGCGAAAATGAGTGTGTATGGTATAAATATATTTAATTTTTTAAATTTATTTTAATTTAAAAGATATATTTATATATATATATATATACACGTCAGATATAAATATTTAAAATAAAAAATTGGGTAACATGGCTTAACACTAGGGTAAAGAATAAATTCCATGCTTCGGTTTCTCTGCATTGACCTTATCTTTTGGAATACAATCAGACTGTAGAAAATGATAATCGCCCTTTTGGTGGGGTCACAAACTAATAATCACAGCCGTTGATGAAAAAGCAAAAGGTTCATGCATTGAGTCTTTTTTTATATATATAATAATCTTCTAACATGGACAAGAAATGTTTGTTGAATACTTCTCCATAGCAGAATGCATGTAGCTTCCAAGTCCCAGGTGACCCAACGCTTTGAGTTGTTGAAACGGAAAATGCCTGGATTGGGCATTTTTCCCTTTGGAGGGTGCTTTGATGGGTGCCGTGATCATACTCAAGCATCCGGATTTGGCACTAGGGTCTGGAACCTGAGCGACAGGGCTGTGGAGCTTCAAGTAAGAGTAGGATCGATACTAAAAAAAGTTCACACGTTGAAACCAGGTTGTTCGAAGAGATTGAAATGCAAGAGCATATACAAGGCATATATGCCTGGAAGAAGTGGCAACAGGGGCAACGGAGGAATGAAGAGCTTGCTTTATTACTATGATGAAACTTGTCACCCTTACATTTGGGTACATGACAGTGGCGGTGATTCTTCAAGAATGGTTAAGCAGCAGTATATTAGCCT
The DNA here is from genome assembly GCA_038381835.1 of Adansonia madagascariensis. Taxonomy (NCBI): domain Eukaryota; kingdom Viridiplantae; phylum Streptophyta; class Magnoliopsida; order Malvales; family Malvaceae; genus Adansonia; species Adansonia madagascariensis. Next base: position 4,715,523 of record JBBYHL010000013.1, on the reverse strand, counting down.
TGAAGACCTCAGGGATTGTTCTGAGATTAGAATTTTCAGAGATCACCAGAGAGGTTGCATATCTGTTCGCAAGAAACCTAGGCCTGATTTTTGCTGAAATTCTTAGCGCCTCCATTTTTAAGTCTGCATTGTGATCTCTTTTCTTTGTCGGATTTGACGAGGTATTTGAACTTTGTTCTTTTAAGTAAGAGGATCTTGCACTAATTATTGAATCTAATATTTTAGTACGCAAGTGTCATTTGTCGTTCATGGGGATTAATGTTTGTTTTTAACTGATCGTTTTTTCCCCCTTCTTCCTTCTTCCTTCTTCCTTGTGCCTCTTCTTTTTTGATCATCAGCCGACGATCTTTCCGTTTTTTTTTTTTTTTTTTTTATTTTTGGTGTTTTTGAAGAATTTTTTCTTTTGGACAGTGTATTTGAAGAGTTAAAGATGCTATTGTTATGTTGACAATATATGTAATAAAAAACATATAGAATGAAAGTGTCTTTTATGTTAATTTGTATTATTCCATGAGAGAATTAAACAGGCTATTGATCTATATATTTAACAAAAATACCTATAGAATGAAATTAAAGATCTTTTTTTTTTTTTTCTTTTGAGAATATAAGACATTTCATAACATTTTTTTTTTATGAAGTCCCAGTAAAAAGGAAAAAAGCTTGTAAATTTGTTAGATATCACCTCTTAAATGTGATTATATAGATTAACTAAACTAAATCTTGAGTTCAACTTCGCACTTCATTTGTTTTGTCAGCGGCATACAATTAAAAGGGCCTAAAAATTGGCTACCCAATAGCTAAATAATTATACCCCGTTTGGTTTAATGGAATAAGCATTCCATTATTCCATTAGGCCTGTTCGACGAGCTACAGTAATATAGTTATTTGGTTTGTAGAATAGCCATTTAGTGCCCCACCCACTGAATGAGTATTCTAACTTAAGGCGCAATAAGAAATTGCTTTAAAAGATTCAAATCCTTTTTGTCAAGGATTAAAATCTATAATAGTTTATTTCATTTAATCAAATTACTGTTTTTACTATTTCATTCTATTCCAGCTATATTTCATTCTCACATAATAACTATTTCGTCACAATTTTCTTTCATTCCAATAAATCAAATGTATTGCTAGAAAGAGAAGTATAACTTGATTGGTTAGCTTTGATAGCAAGCTTTTTCTCATTTCTACTGCTCAGCAAAAGAGTCAAGTACATTAGTTAAGATATATCTTTCATATAGCCCACTTTTTTGCTAAATTTTGCTGTTAGGTTTCATCTTTTCAAATAATAACTTCACACAACTTGTCGAGTAATCGGTATTAACAATCAAGAAAACTTGTAAAGTCAATAATGTTGAGAAATTTTGTTTTAGTAAATTACTAAATTTAATGGAAAAGCGTCAGGACGATTTTTTGACTTTGATGGCTAGGTTCTCGTGACCCAAGTATAGAATAGAAAGTTTGCCCACCTGTAACGTTGATCTAAAAATGATTAATATGACATGTACTATGATTTGTCCATTAATGTGGTACATGAAATTAACACTTATAAATCAAATGGATAATGTGAATTCAATCATACAATGACATTTAATATGTTTTACCAAATCATTTAGCCGTGGGTCATTTAAAAAATTAAAAAATTATAGAAGAATGTTTTCTAAATAGGACTTTTTTCTCTCTCTCACCTTTTCCCTCTCTCCCCGATTCTCTTCTATTTTGGGCTAGTCCAATTTAGCTTGAAACACGAGAGAATCAAGGAAGAAAGGAGAGAAGGATACAGAAAAGAGGGAAAAAAAGAAATAAGGAAAGTTTTTATTTTATTTTATTTTATTTTTTAAATATTATTATTATTTTTAAAAATAAATAATCATTTTTTATTGTTACTATAAATGGTATCATGGTGTGGTGTCACTAGTTAATAAAATTATGGTACAGAGATCACATTACATCTATAATTTAGATATAAAAGTATGAATGTGGAGAATCTTTTATTGATTAACGTATTCATTGTTGTTTATTATATTATTAATTTTGTCATTTTAAATTTTTTCTTACTAATAAGATTTATCAAATATATAACTAAAATTTTTAATTATATGAAAAGATTTAATTAAATGAATTTATTAAATAATAGGCTTTATCACATTTGTAAATAAGAATTTTAACTGTACTGAAAGATTTTGTGGTAAATACAATTTATTTGGTAATAAATAAAACAAGTTAAATTGTGCATTGGATTAATTTATGTTCAAAGTCACAATTTTTCATTAACTTAATAAAAATAAAGTGGAAAAGTTAATTTTTGAGAATAGATAATGACTCGGGCTTTCTTTTTGTTGATTGACATGGTAATAGCTTTTCACGGACTTCAATGATAGATTTTGATTAAATTACTCAAATTTTGTGATTTTTTAAAAGTTTTATAATACATTTTTAACTTATATTATGATGATATTTCCTTTTTATTAATATTTTTTATTTAACATATTTTCATGTAATGTGGTATTTATTTACATGGTTTTTTTTATTATTTAACAAAAATATTTTTTACAAATATAAAATTATTAACACTTAAAATTATGTGCAACGCATGTGATAAAATTACTAATATTTTTAAAGTATATGTATCACTTCGAACAATTTATTATAGTCAAAAGAATAGATATTACATTATCCATTGATTTAAACTTAAAAATTCATTTATTCCATTTTTGGATATGGTTAAAACCAATTATGTTAAGAAAAGTTAACAACCAAACCTATCAATATTGTATTCGTGATGATTCAATCTTAAAAATAATTTAAACATAAAATGATCCAAATTTAAAATTAATTAAACTCGAATCAACTAGAACATGAATTTTACAAACCTCAACTAACTTATACTAAAATAACATGATACATTGATATGAAGCAATCCAATTTTAAATTAAAAATAATTTCAAAAAATAATAATAAATATAAAAAATGCTATTAGTATGCTAATCTTTAATGACTTTAAATGAACTTTTGATTTTTTTAACTTATTAAATATCTTTGAAGATTTTCAATCTTAAGTACTAGTAGATTAAGTAAAAAAAAAAAGATTACATTATAATTACACATTATAAATAAAAGTTTTTTTCTCTAGTGAAATATACTTTTAAATATTTTACTTTATTTTATCTTAAGTATATATTAAATAGCTATAAAAATAATTGTTAGATTTTATATGACCCACATGAGAATAAATGGACCAAGATAATTACATTATATTATTGAGGTAAAATTAATAAAGTAAATCCTAATTTAATTTAACTACTTTAGTAGTAAAAGTTAAACTCTACTTCAGTACTACTTAGAATATAAACTCTTTGATGGTAGGATATAACTCAATTAGTTTTCTAGTATAAGTCTCTAGTCTAGTCTATATAAATTGCCTGTGTACTATCATAAGGTAATTAATAAGAAATAAAGAAATATACTAGAAGGCTTATACGAGGTGTTCATTTACGTATACTTAGAGCGAGTTTGTGTTCTTGATCAACAATTGTTAGAGGTACGTTTCTTAATTTAAATCTTACATGTGGTATCAGAGCTAGGCTTTCTAGCCATTTTCTTCAGATCATCTAGTGAGCTTATATTAAAACAATTTTTTTATGTATATATTATTTGTGGATAAATGATTAAATAATTTATATTAAGGATAAACGAGTTATAATAAGTATAGTAAAAGCATGAAACTAAATTTTTAACATGCTATAATTGATTTTATAATTTGTATTTATGTATCAAAACATATTTCATATATGTACCATAAATTTGCTTGTATATTATATTTATTAAAATTTTATTATGAAATTTTTGATCAATTCATGTAAAACCAAAATTGATAAAGGGTTTTAATAAATTAATCATCTATTTATGTTATTGAGTACTATGATTAAAGAAAAGAAAATTAAAATGAGAAAATTTGAAATATATTGAAATCATGTCTTGTGAAAATCATAAAATTTTGATTATTTGATAATGATTTTCATGATTTTATAAAGAATTAATGTGTGAGCTATGTAGATTTCATGCTAAATTATGTTTTTGTGATGTTAATTGCATCAAATAAGCTTCAAAAACACAAAAAAAACTATCTAAAAACAAGAAGTAGACTCAAAGAAGTCAAAAAAAATCTAATCGGATCGTGCTCGACCAGGTTGGAGGAAGAAGAAAGGCTGGGACAAAGTCCCAACCGAAGCCCACACACGTTAGTGGCGTGTGTAATGCGTGTGCCACCGTCCCGAGGCCATTTTGGTCCCGACTTTTTCAGCTCAAATATTTTATGATTTTTTATTTTTTGTGTTTTTTTGGAGTTTTTAGGTCACATAAAATATTTATTATTTAATATTGGTGTTTAATCAAATAATAAACATTAAATAATAAATATGTTTATGCATAAATAATTTATGATTTTATTTCATGACAAAATATTTTGGCACATTAGGAGTATTTTAGCCGTATGTACTCTCCTTACATAGTATCAAAAAATTCATACTTTCAGCCTAAAAGTTAAATGCATATATATATGATAAAGTTGTTGTTAGAATTATAATGTAAATATGCACATCTATATGTCATGAGATAAATACATTCTAGTCTTATGCATATTTTTATGTGACTTAAGGATGCATGTCACATATTATGTCATGATATTTTTAAATTAGTTATAGCATGACAATTAGAATTTCTGTTATAGTATGTAAATTTTTACTGCATAAAGAATTGATGTTATTATTAAGGATCTAAATCACTGGCTTAGCATTTGCTAAAGCATTTTAAGTTACATGATTTAGATAAATTGGTAGTTATTTAACATAAAAAGTTTTTCTTTAAATAACCACATATGGTAAACATCAATAAAGTTTTATGCCATAAATTTATTTGATATATATTTGAGTTATTAAATCATATATGCAATTATTTATGGTGTATATATTATGTCATTATAAAGAATCTAAATCGATGGCTTGGGAATAGCCATAGCATCTTAAGTTGATTGACTTAATTAAATTAGTAGTTATTTAAAATAAAGTTTTCTTTAAATAACTACATACGAAAGATGACATTAATATGTAATTATTTATGCTATAATTGGAAGAAGTTAACATGATTTAATATTATATTTCGCTGCAATCATTCATATGCAATAAATAATTCTACATATATTAAGAATGTCATTATTAATGTTTTAAATCGCTAGCTTAAGAGTAGCCACAGCATCTTAAATTGGTTGATTTAGATGACAATTGATAGTTATTTAAAATAAGGTTTCCTTTAAATAACTACATAAGAAAATGGCATGAATAAAGTATTATTTGTTATATGCAATAAGTTTTATGCATACATGTTGGATGTTATTATTAAGTTCTAAATCATTAACTTAAGAGTAGTCACAACATCTTTAGTTAATTGATTTAGATAAAATAGTAGTTTTTTAAAAACTACGTAAAGAAAAATGACATCCATAAAATGTTAGACATGAAATTAGTTATTTGGCTCTACAAGGAAATATTTAATTTTGTAAAATGGTTAAAGGATAAAACAATATATAACATTAAAGTTAAATTTTTCTAGGCCCACAAGTATAGATTATTTAATTTTGGTGTTTTTAAAGATTGTTTCACCATTAAAGTTGTGCAAATTCATATGCATGATGCACCTCTACTCACAGGAATGTTTGAATTTATATTTGAATATAAAGTATTTTATTCAATTAAAATATAGCTTTTTGCATTTTACAACAATTTCTACTATTGTGATTAATAAGACTGCTAGAATGGAATGCTATTCGATGATGAAAAATTACTCTAAGAAAGGAGTAAACTAAGTTATTTTTTAGTGTAAGGACTTTGACTTAGCATTTTGGGTGAACAACTTATCCTCAAACGAATAAAGTATGCAAGAGTAAAGTAGATTTCGATGTATAGTGGGAGCAATCTAATCGTTTAAGGATGATGTATATCAAATCCTATATTAGTAAATCAATTTGGATTTCATCCTATTTGTTTTAAGGTTAAAAGATTATTGCAAAGCCACTAAAGATCAGATTATTAAACCTGATAAGATTTTTGCTATCACCCTAATAAGAAAGCTTTCAAGAATAAAGTGCAACAACTCAAAATTATGCATGAGCATATTATGAGATTTGAGAGATATTCTTGCTCAACTTAAATCTTCAGAATTGAGTTTTTTTGAGTAAATTTCTTATCACTTTCATATTCAACATTTTTCCTAATGAGTATGACCATGAGAAACACATATAAAGAAAATGGTCTATCAATAAACTCTCAGTTATATGTGTTCAAGAGGAAAAGAGATTAAAGAATAATAAATTAGATTTAGTTAGCCTAGTGACTTAAGCTAAAAGGTAATAAATGGGCAAATGTGTTATAAAGGTAAAAAAGAAAAAATGGTAATAAAGAAAATGGCATCAAGTCCTTCGTTTTGTTTTAACTCTGACACATAAAGAAAGATTGCCTACAGTATAAAAGAGACTTGAAAATGAAGGTAAACTCATTTTGTATGAATCTCTTTTGGTGATGTTCCTAATAATATATAGTGGTTGGACTTATGTTCAACAAATTATATTTCTATAACCATTTAAGGTTTCATAAAGTCAAGAAACCAAAGGAAAAATGGGAGGAACATTTATTACAGAAATCACTAAAGACTATCAGGATCATTTTTGAAATCAAGATTTACTTTAAACCTTAAAAAGGATTTCATCTTTTGTTTGAGAAATTTTCTTAGGTGAAAAAAGTTTTGAATTAAAATTTTTAAATTTTATTGTTTAAATTTCAAAGAAAATTTTTTTAATTGGGTTTTCATCATTAACTTGAATCCTGATTGCGAGAATAAGTTTGTTAACTATTTATATGATTTCTGATAGTAAAGATGTGCTATTTATAAGACTCTTTCAAAGTTGTAGTATAAAGATTATGTCACATCTCCATATAGACATTAGGAGAATTGACAATGATAGAGTTCTTGACACTTTTGAGTTTGACATTTAGGTTAGTTGCATTAAGGAAAAAGCAAACTAACAAGTCCACTAAAAGGAGCTAAAGAAAGCACTGTAATTATTTAGAGATCATACACCTTCCCTTAAGTTTATGGATTGATGCATTAAAACTATTGTTGATGTCTTTATTAAAGTTTCAACTAAATTATTTTCTAAAACTTTCTTAGAATTACGAAATAGTCAGAATCCAACTTAAGACATTTACGAACTTTGGTTCTTCAGTTAAAGTGAAGGTTTGTAACCCAAACATGAAGAAACTGATCCAAGAATAGTTAGCAGTTATCAACTATGTAATTAACTTAAAGGAGTAAAGGTTTTAAATGTCTCTCATATTAAACTAGAATTGTTGAAGCTGGAAATGCTAAGTTTTTTATGGATCATGAGTCTAGTGAGAGTGACTTTCCTTGTAAGGTTGATATTGAGAAATAAATTATTTAGATTAATCTTTTGTAAAGGACTTGATTATTTCTCAAAATAAACATACTGGAGAGCAATCAAATTAAGTACAACCTTTACAATAAATCATTAATCTCACTGACTAAAGTTATATAAAATGTACAAACGATTATACAATTAAAAGATCCAATGGGTAAGAAACGAGCCATTGCTATGATTTGGTTGTATACCTATAAAAGTCTAACTTTGATATTAGACATTAAGATATTATTGTTTTCACTAGCCATGAATAGTGAAAATTTCACCCTTTAGCATTAAGCTATAATAAAAAAGATGGAACTAATGGCTAATCATCCAATCTAATAACTTGTTAAATTACCATTTGGTAATGTTAAATGATATGAGGTTAGACTTATGGACAATGGTTACACTCAAAAGAGGTATTGATTACTATTAAACTTTCTCTCTAATTTTTTTATAAAAGTTTCATTAAGAATTATTATAGCTTTTGCAGCTCATTTTTGACTGAGAGTTACATTAAATGGTAGTGAAAACAACTTGCTTGAATAGGGATCTTGAGAAGAGGTAAATATGATTCTACTGAAGGTTTCTTTTAAAGATCAATATATAGACTAAAAAAAGCATCCCACCAATGGTATGTAAAGTTTAACATTTACTAAAATGTTGATCATTATTTATGCCGTAAGGTTAGTGGGAGTAAAATTATAATTTTAGTCTTATATGTTGGAAATTTTCTCCTTGCAAGAAGTGATTCAGCTTTGTTGCATGAGACAAAGTTTTTCTTTCTCAAAACTTTGATATGAAGAATTTGAGTGAAACTTCATATGTCATAGGCATAAATATTCATAGAGATAGGTTTAAAAAGATATTAAGTCTATCTCAGGAAGCCTGCATTGAGATAGTTTTTGGAAGAATTAGGATACAAAGCTATTCACCTGCAAGGGCATAAATTATAAACGGGATATTTCAATTTGAGCCAATATCTCTAAATAATTTGAAAACATAGCATATGAAAGGTATTACATATGCATATAGTATTAAAGCTTTATATATGATCAAGTTTATAAGAAACTTGACATAATGTTTATAGCAGAAGTGCTCGGCAGATATTAAAGTAATCTTAGCCTTGGACTATAAAGCTGCCAAAAGAATTATGTTATAAAGTAATATCACAAGCAGTATGCTTTTCTAAGAATGATAAAAATGACAGTCGCGACAAGCAAATAGATATAAAGTAGCTTGTTGTTAGAGACTATAAAAAAGCAAGAAGTGGATATTCAACACATCAATATAGATTTAATAATAGCGGATCTTATGAATCAAGCATTGTCGACAAAATAGTTTAAAATTCATGTGGATCATATGGGCTGGTTAAATTGTGTCAAGATGCATTTTGGCTTTTTTAGTTTTGTTAATTTCACATTGTTAGAGTTTAAGGACATGTTTCAGTTTATGCACATAAAGTTTACATGTCAAGTGGACCTTGAATGATTAAAGAAAATTTATTCTTAAAGTATTATCTCAGAAAGTGCTCTTTTGAAGATAATCATGCATTGTAATACATGGAAGGGAATATTCAGATCGGAATGCTACAGCCATGATTTGTGCTATGTGAATCTTTAATTGAGTAAGAGTTAGGCTAGAGTAACTTATGGCCATATTAAAGTTTGGATTTGAATATCACCTATTTAAGTTCTTAGTTTATCATATGGACCAAGTGGGAAAATGTTAGACTTTATGTGGCCTACATGATAATAAATGGACCAAGATAATTAAATTATATTATTAAGGTGAAATTATAAGGTAAATCCTAATTCAGTTTAACTACTCTAGTGGTAAGAGTTAAACTCTACTTTAGTAACTAATTAGAATACAAACTTTGTGATAGTTGGATACGACTCTAATTAGTTTTCTAGTAGAGGTCCCTAGCCCAGTTTATATAAATTGCCTATGCACCATCACAAGGTAATTATCAAGAAATAAAGAAATAGACTAGAAGGCTTATCCAGGGTGTTAGTTTACATATACTTGGAGCGAGGTCGTGTTCTTGATCAACAATGGCTAGAGGTACGTTTCTTAATTTAAATCTTACAATAGTGACTTAAATTGCTATCGAAGAATAAAAACTTTTATTTAAGAAAAGTTATTATTGGAAATTATTAAAATTTCATATAACAAACCTTAACTTTTAATGAAAAAAATAAAAAATAATCCTTAAAAAATAAAAAAAGAAAATTAAATATTATTTGTATTCAAAATTTCAAATAGTTTTTTAATTACTTCTTAATAAAAATTATAATAGTTGATAAACTAATTAATGCAACTTCTAAATTTTTTTTGAAGAAAAAAAAAGCAACTTCTAACTTTTGAAATTATTGTTATCTTGCAAGTTTTAATCTATCATGGTAATCATATTACCAAATCAATGCAATGAAATAATATAATTATAAATTAATAAATTATTTTTAATTACTTGTTCATGACTTTCTAAAATTTTTTTATGATATAAAAAATTCAAAATTGAATTTATGGTACAAGTTGAGGAAATATTGTTACTTTAAATAACTTAATTATATGGTTGACTTGTTCTAACTAATCCGATTCAATTAATTTTAAAAATCAGCAATTTAATCATGAATAATCTGAACTTGATCTCAACGCTATATCATTAGAATCTAAAATGATTCAAACCTAAGATGCTTCAAATGAACAACTAAACTTAATTTTCTTGGATAAAAAATGACATTATACAATTTGTCATCTTCAATGCTTTCGAGATATTAAAATAAAAAAATACTAAGAATTATTTTTAACCTAACTTTATTCAGTTTCCACTTCTAGCCTTATGTCATGGTCAAAAAAGTTTTGGATTAGAATCTAATTCATAATAAAAAAGGTAATTTTGAAAATAAGACAAGATATTTGATTTCAACCATGTTATCTATTCTTAGCTTTTTTGATTACCATATCATCGCAATGTGGTCTGGGTACGAATCTTGACTAGCTCCACTTAAAAGGTGAGTGTACTCTTTATTCCTATATATAAAAATATATCTATATATTTATATATAGTATTTATATATATTTTTTGAGGTGATATTATTATTTATCATTATTTTTATTTTAGGGGACCAAGTAGTTAAAATGAATCGCTTACTCGATTTAACCTAAATAGTCATTATGAAACAACTATTTATTTTTCTTGGGATCGCCACCAATTTATTTTGGCCAGGTGAGATTGGTTACCTGCTAAAGTTTGTATTTCTAGGGTTATGAAACCAATAAAAACAAACTTTGAGATCTGTGAAAGTACCAGAGATTGCATGAAAGGGTTCGAGAGTCTGTTACAATCACGAGTAAGGATCGATCCCTCTCACGATGCCCAAAAATTGATGCCTTATTAATTACAAGTTAACTTAAATTTAGATTTTTATTTGGTTTTCATATTCGATACTTAATTATGATTCCCATTTATCAAAATTTTCAATATTCACAAATTTCTTATTCTGTTAGAGAATACGAGTTTTTAATATTTTTGAAAATCATAATATCTTTCACACTTTTTTGGAGAATCGGAAGAATAAGAAAGTTTTTATCGTTCTCTTTCATACCCTACTGGAGAGGCAGAGGAATAAAAATCAAAATATTTTTTGCTTCAAAAAGGTTTTATTTTACGAAAATTAAAAAATCTCAATTTTCTTTTTGAAAATGATACCTCTTTATTAAAATAATCAATAGAACCCTCTCATATTCTTGGAGAAATTCTATATACTATTTGAACTTAGAGATATTGCCTTAATTTTTCAAAATTTTGGATTTTATTAAAAATATTAATATTTGTCCCAAGACTTGGTTTCAACTATATGTACAAAACTAAACTCAAAAGACTAAAAAATGGTTGACAAGACCAAAATATCCTTTAAAGTACTTTTGACATGAAAGTATCCTAGTGATTCTAAAGGACTTGTTTTTAATGCAAAATTATCAAAATGCCTTTTGAGTATACCTTTGACATGAAAGTATCTAAGTAACCCTAAAGGACTAAAAAATCATCATAAAAGACAAACCTAACCCTAATGCATACCTTCGTCAAGAAAAAATCCCAACGAGCACATAGGATTCAATTCTTAAAAAACTATTAAACTACCCCAAAGGATTGCTTTCATCTTGAAAGCATCTCGATAACCCTAAAGGACCTAAAAATGATAAGAAATAACAATTTTACCCTGAATGAGTAATTAAAATACTAAAGGTGACCTAAAATATAAAAATTACACTTAAGCCCTTAAACTTTTCAAAATTATACTTTAAGCCCAAAAGGACTGGAAATGCAATAAATGTTCCTAAAATGACCAAACACCTTAAACGAGTAATTTGCTAGGGAAAAAACCATTTTGACCTTAAACACAAGGTTTTCTTAATGGACTCTAAACTTTGCAAGTTAGTCCCTACATAAAATAAACTCATAATTAAAAATACGAAAGACATCACAAAAAATGATAAAATCATGCTAAAAGTCATAAGAAGCATTCGACCAACCATCTATGGCCTTGAAACAATTTTTTCAATTTTACAAATCAGTCCCTAAAATTTTTAAAATTACAAAAATACCCTAAAAGGGTAAAAAATGTAATTAAACTTGACAAAAATGTATAAAACACACCTCTAGGAGTACATGAAGGTTTCAGCCAAGCTTGGAAGGCCTAAAAATTATTTTTTTCATTTTTATAATATAGACCCTATATTTCTAATAATTAGAAAATAATATCAAAATCATCAAAAATTCACCAAATCATACTTGTACACATACAATCAACTTGGAACTACCTATCCAATACTTTAAAAAATTTTAGAAAATTATTTTCTAGTCCTTAAAACTTCCAAAAATCACAAAATAACATAAATCATCATAAAAATGACAAATAGAATTAAATCAAAGCCATCATGAATTTTGGCTAACACCATAAATATACTCCATCAAAATTTTCCAACACAACATCATGAATATCAACATAAAAAGCATCACCAATTTAGATACAAAAATAAATCATAAAAAACAAACATATATACATGTTTAAATAACACATTAACATAAAAAAAAACCAAGAAAAATAGTGTCAACATGAACATATATACAGCAACAACATATTTCATGAAGAAAATCAAGCTATTATTAAGAAAAATTAAATATGACAACTAAAATAAAGAAAATTGTGCATAGCCATCACACTTTGCCTTTTAAGATGGAACAAAATCCATGAGCTTTGTATGATTTTGGCTCACTAAAAGGAAGAAAATGAATAAAATAAACAAAAACTCAAAATCTTCTAAGAATTTCTACCTTTGAAGCATGAAAAACTTGAATTTTTTTCTTTACTTTTTTGGCTATTTTTACTTAGAAAACCATTAGTCTTTAACTTAAAAGATCCTTTCCTTATTTACAGTAAAAATGGGTTAAAACCCCTTTAGCTAAAAATTTTGTTAATTTTTATAATATTTTTATTTTATTACATAATATATATTTAATCCATAATAATTATTTTCTGTCACTTTATATTAATGAACAAATGCTAGTCAAAAACCTAAAGGGTGAGTCATGTGGGCTAATGCCTAGGCTCCATGATAATTTTGATGATATTAACTTCAAATGACAAAATTAAATAAATTAATTCTCACATAATAAAATTATAAAATTATAAAATTATATATAACTATTCATAACTTTTTGAAAATGTGAGAAAAATAAAATTTTTATTGTAAATTTTATGAAGACTAAGAAAAAAAAATGAGGTATTAACTTCAAATGATAATTTTGATGATATTAACTTCAAATGACAAAATTAAATAAATTAATTCTCATATAATTAAATTATAAAATTTTAAAATTATATATAATTATTCATACCTTTTTGAAAATGTGAGAAAAATAAAATTTTTATTAAAAATTTTATGAAGACTGAGAAAAAATGAGGTAGAAGGACAAAATTATAATAAATTAAAAGTTATAAATTAAAAAAATTCCATGTGATAAATTCAGTTACAAATTTAATCACGTGAGAGGTCCAATTAAATATTCAAATGAATTTTTCTGGCCCAAAAGAATTAAAATAATTTTTTGGAAAGAGAAAAGATTAATTAAAAATTTTAAACTCACAAAAAATTATGAGTAAAATCCCTTTCAGATGAAAATTATACTTAATAAAAATGAATTAGAATTTCAAAAATTTATATTTAAAATATTTTATTGAAATATGTGAAAAATTTTGCAACTCTAATTTTTGAAAATTTTACAAAAAAAATTTACTATTAAAAAATATTTGTATTTTAAAGATAGGAAAATTCCAAAAATATATTCAAATATTTACAAAAATGAGTTGAATTAATATATTATTCAAAATATTAATTTACATTAATTTATAAAATAATAATGATGAAAATCTGATACCCAGAACAAATTTTATCAAAAAATTTTACAATCAGAATATTCGCAATACTATAAAAATTAAAAATTAAATGCTAAAATTGACAAATTGATACTTCATGGTATAAGTTGGCAATACATATTTTTTTTCTTAAATATTTTTGATTTTTTGGTGTAAGTATCAGTATAAATACTACGCAGGTATAGATAAAAATATACGACAATCGATTTTCCAATTTTATATGAAAAATGTCAAAAGTTCCTAAGAATAAAAAATTCAACCATGATATTATTTACAAAAATGAATTTTAAAATTTCAAAAGAATAAAGTTTAAAACTAATTTTTTAGTACTAATACTACGTAGGTATCGATAAAATATATGAAGGTCATCTCCTAAAATTTCACAAAAATCTAGAAAAATCCCTAAAAATAAGAAATCTGACCATGATATCATTTGCAAAGATAAATTTCCAAATTTGATAAGAAAATATTTAAAACTAATTTTTCTCTACAATCCTTGAAATTGTATTTTTTTGTCAAGTGCATATGCAATCAATTAAGCATAAAAAAAGGTCTTGAAAATGCCCAATCTACCTAAAGGAGGTCAACCTCTACTAGGGTGGTCGTCAGGTTCTCAATCTCAGATATTTATGACTATCAGAAAAAAGAGGCTTAAATGAAATTAAGTGTCTACAGCTGCCCTTTTTTGGCTAATGCTGAGAATTAGGAATAAGGCAAAGAACAAATAGATATAATTTCATCCAGGTTGTAAAATCTTTGGAAAATAACTAAACTAAAAATGTACATTAAACCAAGGGCAAAACCTTTGTTTAAGATGCTTGCTAAGGTGAGACCTAAGTCTAAAAAGTTGACTGGGATGAAATCATGACAGTCAATGAAAATGACTGGGGTGAAACCTAATTCTAAAGGGCTTGACTGCAATGGAACCTAAATAAAAAAAGGTTAACTGGGATGAAACCATACTAGATAACTTGGGTATGACCAAGGTAGAACCTAAGCCTAAAAAGGTTGATTAGGGTAGAACAATGATAATCAAAGGTTTGATCAAGGTAGAACCATGATAGTCAACTAAGGGTGACTAGAATGAAACTTAAGTCTAATAAGTTGACCACGATGGAACCATGATAGTCAACTACAATGACCAGGGCATAACCTAGGTTGAATACATTGAATAAGGCAAAACCATGATAGTCAACTAAAGAATGACCAAGACAAAACCATAGTCTTATAGGTTGACTAGAGTGAAACAATGATAGTCAACTAAGAGTGATCGGGGTAAAACCTAAGTCTGATGTGTTAACTAGGGCTGAACCATGATAGTTAACTAAGGGTACGACTAGGGTGAAGCTTCAGCAGAAAAGATTGACCAGAGTGAAATCTAAGTCTAAAGGGGTTGACCGAGATAAAACCATAATAGTCAACTTGGGTGACTAAGGCAGAACCTAAGTCTAAAAGGTTTGATGAGGGCAAAACCTAAGTCAAATAAGATTAACAGGGACAAAACCTAATCAACCTTTAATGGGCCCGATAAGCCCAATAATTTTCTAAAAAGCCTAATGAGCCTATTTTTGTTTTCCAACAAGTCCAAGAAGTTTTTTTTTTAGTTTTTAATAAAATTTGTTATCTGAAATTTTAGTCTTTGAATACATATTTCTTAATTTGTTACAATTTACTCCCTATAATTTATTTTTATTCAAATTAAGTTTTTGCTCTTATATCTCTAGATGATGTTGTCATGCATGATGACACATGCAAAATGAAAAAATCATTAATTAAAATCTTACAAAAAAAGAAAAAAGAAAAAAAGAAAAAAAATCAATAAATAAAAAAATTTAGAAGTTCATAGAAATGGCTAAAAACCATTTGGCTAGGGGGTTTCATACACCCTTTGGTTGATTTCTGTCCCTTATAAATAGGGGATGGTTTGTTCATTTTAAAAGCTTTAGCATTCATATACAAAAAAAAAAAAAAACATTAAAAGGCACCTAATTTTCTTAAGTTTTCAAGGCTTTTAAGATAAAAATACTTAGAGATTTTTTTAGTTTTTGTTACTTTCATTTGTTTTTCCTTCTTTTACTGAGCCAAAATCATGCTTGTTTTCATGGATGTTAATCCATGTTGAAAGGCCAAGTATGATGGCTATGAACAAAGTTTTTTGATTTTATTGTTTTATTTGATTTTTATTAGTAATATGTTGATTTTCATCAAGATTATTCTTGTTTATTGATAGAAATAATATTATCTTCATGTATATATTTTGTGCTACTTTTAAATATTTTTATGTTGATTTATTCATTATTTATTATGTACTTATATATATTTATGCTTGGTAAAAATTATAATAGATGTGTATACTAATATTCATGTAAATATGTGATGGAAAGTTTATTTTCTTAGTGAAATACATGCTGGTCAGAACTTGTAATAGCCTTTGAATAACTTTTCATGCTTGATTTTACGATATTTTGTATTATTTTGTTATATTTTAAACTCATAAAGGCTTAAAAATAATTTCCCCAAATTTTTGAAGACCTTGGAAGGGTATTTCCATGCTTGGCCAAACTTACATGTATGATTATGTGATGTTCTTGATTTTTTAGGCTATTTTGTAATTATGCAAAGTTTAGGGATGAAATTGTAAAAATCAAAGAAATTAGTTCAAGGCCATCGAAGCTTGGCTGAAAGTTTCATAGACCTCTGGGGATGTGTTTTATGTTTTTTTTAACATATTGAAATATATTTCATGCATTTGTAACATTTTTTAGGCCTTTTTGCAATTTTAAAAAATTTAGGATCCTATTTATAAAAATTCAAAAAAATTGTTTCAGGGCTATAGGTGCTTGGTCGAATTGATTATGCATTTCTTGGTTTATGTTTCATGTTGATTTTGATCTGTTTAATGTTGTTCTATAATCTTTAAATCATGCAGGGACTAAATTGTAAAAAGTGAAAACTTTTCCAAAGGCCATCCATGCTCAGTCAAATGCTCTATGCACTTTTAGGATTGTTTTTCACACATTTTTAAAAATGTTTGGATGGATATCATGCATTTTAAACCGTTTAAGGACCTTTTTGCAATTTTTAAAAGTTTAGGAAATTGTTTGCAAAAAAGTGAAAAATCGTTCCAAGGCCAAGAGTGTTTCGCTAAATACTTTTGATGATATTTGGTATGTTTTCCATATTTATTTTGATATGTTTGATATTTGATTTTGTGTTTTATTTCATATAGGGACTATTTTATAATGTTAAAAAATTTTAGGGATCATTTAGAAAAAACCTTGCACTCTAGGGATAATGAGATATTTTTGACATTTTAAGAATATTTCTAGCATTCCTCCAGTCCTCCGGTGGGGCGTAGAAAATATTAAAACCTTTTGCATTCTTTCGATTCTCTAGTGGGGTACGAAATGCAATTTTGAAAAGTTTTAGGACCTATTAGTAATTTTTGCATTTTAGGTCTTTTTTGATGTCCAAGTTACCCATGAAGGGTATAGTTGTCATTTCATATCATTTTCAAGTCCTTTAAGGTACCGAGATACTTATATGTAAAGGTACATTCTAGGGGTATTTTAGTAATTTATCTTAGAACTGAGTCATTTATGATCACCAAGATACTTTTATGTTGAAGGTGCATAATAAGTATAAGTTCATCATTTTATTAAGTTATCGAGTCTTTTAGGGTTACAGGGATGCTTATATGTCAAAGGTCGACTTTGGAGACATTTTTGTAATTTATCTTAGAACCAAGTCCTATGTGATCACTTGGATGCATCTATGTCAAAGGTACACGGTAGGAGTAGGTTTGTACTCTTAAGTTAATATTGAGTCTTTTAGGGTTATCAAGATACTTTTATGTCAAATGTATACCCTAGGGATGTTTTTAGTAATTTTACATTAAAACTAAGTTCCCTTAGAGTTGTTAAGATACTTTTATATCAAAGGTACTTTAGGGGATATTTTGGCCTCTTTGACCAAATTTGAGTCCTTAGAGTTTAGTTTCATACATATAGTCAAAACTGAGTCTTAGGATAATTTTTATTTCTTTATTCTAAAATCAAATTTTTTTAATCAAGGCAATGTCCCTAAATGAAAATAGTACGTGAAATTTCTCCTAGAATATGAGAGGAATTTTACGGATTATTTTAACAATGAGATAGCTTTTTTAAAAAGAAAATTGAGATTTTTCAATTTTCATAAAATAAAACCTTTTGTATTCCTTCGACTCTCTAGTGGGTACAAAAGATATTTTGATTTCTTGAAACCTTTTGTATTCCTCTAGTCTTTTAGTGCGGTACAAAAGATATATCGACTTTCAAAAATATTAAAAACCCATTATCTCATCCGAAATAATAAATTTGTTTCATAAAATGTTATTTTGATATATGAGAATTATAATTAAATACGTAATATTGAGATTGAATAAAAATCAAATTCTAAATTAACACATGGTTAATAAGTACCGACTGCCGGGCATCACAAGAAGGTCGATCCTTACTTTTGATTATAACCGACTACTGAACCCTTTCATGCGATCTCTGGTATTCTTAAAGATCTCAAAGCATGTTTTTATGGGTTTCGTAACCCTAAAAATATGAACTCTAATAGGTTATCAATCTTACCTAGTTAAATTAGATTAGTGGCAACTTCAAGAAAAATAAATAGTTGTTTCGTAATGACTATCTAAGGTTAAGTCAAGTGAGTAATTCATCATAATGACTTGGTCCTAAATACGAAAAGTAAGAAAAAATAATAAATTATAATATAGCCCATAAAAAAAAATAATGATATACAGATGTATATATATATATATAGGAACATGGGGTACACCCACCTTTTAAGTTTGGCTGGTTAGGATTCACATCCGAGCCATGTTGTGACACCTAGCACTAATCAACACCAAATCATTAATTGATGACTTCAATATCAAATTGACTAGTAAAAACAATTTTCAAACTAACTATTATTGAAAATAAATATAGATTAACATGTTGGAAAATTAAAAATTAAATAAAAGCAATTTCCACAATTTTCTATATATGAATTAGACCAAAGTACATTGAAGTAAAAATAATTTTCTAATCAATAACAACTAAAACACTAGATAGATCAAAGCAACACAAGGAGGCTTTATATACCACATGTTAGAAATCTTAACTTTGTGCTAGAATTATGAAGAAAAATTTTCTATAAAATTTAATCATACATGTGCTATGGAATCAAATAAACAACCAATATCGAGATTTCCTCTAAGGATTGGCTTGCTTGTTTTGATTGATCTGATCTAACTAATTGTCTAACCAATAAATTTTAGTACTTATACCTCAGATCAGGGTTTGAATAACCCAATGATGAATATTCTATGGCTATAAGTTGTTAAACATCGAGCTCGATTGTCGTAAACCAAAGTTGTCCAAGCATCCAGCCTCTAAAGTTACCCACATAAGTGACTACAAAAACCTTCTATAAAGAAAAGACTTAGTTGCTGGCAGTTGTGCTAGCAGCTTCAGTTTCAATAAACCTTCCCTTCACACTAGAAGATCTTGATTCAATAATCAAAGAAAAAAAAGAAAATGATTTTTCCTCTAAAAAATACCTAAAATTGCATAATTTCATTAAAAATTTAGGGAGAAAAAGCAGAACAAGGTTTTTAGGGTCTAGTGGCTGAATTTTCAAGTGAAAATCAAGTATATTGTGCGGCAAACATAGGGCAATATATCTGGAATTAAAATTTTAATTTTAGAGAAATTACAGATTTATCTCTAGTCCATGTGAACTCATTCAAATTGGGCTAAGCAACCATTACTTGTATAAGACATATTAACCCAGTCTTAATTTAATTTCTACTAATCACCTTTATGTGTGACCTATTAGGCTACCATTATGTCAGTAATGAATATAGAATACTTCATTAAAAGTATTCATATTTATAGACTAAGATTGGCATCTACTAATGCATCATGGCCACCCAACATGCAAAGAATATCAATATGGTTTTGAAAAGCCCTTCAATGTTCAGTATCTTAGTTCTTTCATCATATATCTTAGAATTAGCAAGAGCATGGTTTAGTGTCTATCTTAACCCATTTCAAGTAGTATGTAACCCCTATATGTTAACTTTATAGTCAATATTGCTTTCGCCAAGGACTTTGAGTTAACATGGGCCAAGTACATGTGAGATACATCCCCTTAAATCATTGAGGGTGAGGAATCCTCTTTGGACCTCTTATTCTCTTTCAATATGTTTCATATGATACCTAAAATAACCTTTATTTTGGTATTCATCCACTGCAAACCCATTCATGATGATCTCTAAGTATGATAATTCGTATACAAGGTGACTTGGTATCACGAGTCTAAGGACCACTTACACTATCAACAGATGAGAGTATTATCATAGACACTTGTGTGAAATACCAAATGGAACCCTTATGGTGAGTTATGTTTAATGAACTTTGTTAACCTAGATTTTAGTTTTGATATAACAAAAAAACTTAAGTTAAATTAATACTTAACTTCGTATTTTTGTTTAAATTGAAAAGTATCTTTAAAAATACTAAGTTTGTAATTATTGAGATGTGTTTGAGTCAACAAAAATGATTTCACAAACAAGTTTTGAA
>JBBYHL010000013.1:4652805-4664538 GCA_038381835.1 Adansonia madagascariensis | reverse complement strand
TAAATGAAATAATTTTCTTTTTTGTTGCTTTGTCAAGAATCCTGTTAGTCGACTTGTAAAATATTAAAACCTCACTTAAGATGCGAAGATAATTTCTCTTTAATTTAAATGGGTTGTATTTTAACTGATAATTTTTTTTTTCAAAGGTTAACTGGAAGGGTAAAATTACTTTGTTACCCATTCATATAATTTATTTAAAGAAGATATATTTAATAGACCAAAATATTGCCCTTTTCGTGTTTTCCTATAATTTATTCTATCTTGATAACTTTTTTTTTTTTTTTTGAAAAAACAAATTCATTGGTTTTCATTAGCATTCACCCTATAGAGGGACAACGACGACGACGACGACGACGACGATGATGATGATAAAAAAGGAAAAATGGAACCAAGACTTTTACAGAAGGACTATTGTAGTTGCAGCCTTGCAGGTTTGATAAAAATTTGGTCAAGCAAAAACAATGAAAAACAATTATTATTAGTAACATTAATCAAGAGAATCCAACCATCGTTCATATAATAATGAAATGTTAAATTTTTTTAATTTTCATTTCAGTGATCAAAATTTAATTATTATTAACTTTAAATATTAAAAAAATAAATTAGAAGAAAACAATGAAATTTCATTTTGTTTAAAATACCAAGAAAAATTGTAATTAAATTACGGATTAGGATAAACGCTGTAGCAGTCAGCATGAATTACGGTTTTCTTGTTTCGAAATTCATATGCAATAATGCATATTGGACAAACCTTATAAAAAATTAAGTTGAAATTTTATTTTTTAAAATAAATTAGATGTTGCACACCCATCAAGTGGGTCGGTATTTTTTTTTTTTTTTTCAAACGAAGTGGTTTTTAGATAGTTTTTAATATAAAAATTCAATAATTTTTAAATAGTTTTTAGATATTTCTTTAAAAAGTCAATAATTTTTTAATTGAATTAGACTTAACATTAAATAAGTCAAAATTTTTATTTGTATTAAAGCTTATCACACCTACTTTGTTGGCGAAAAAATTATCATTCTTAGATATTTATACATTATATTTAAAACAAAAAATATTTTTTAAGTGAATGGTTAGTTTTTAGTGGACAGTATTTTTTTTTTTTTAGAATTTAAATACTTTAGTCTTTTTTAATATACATTATATATTTAATTTTTTTGTGATACTAGTCATGTTTTAAGTTAGTATTTAGTTTTTAATAGTTAATATTTTTAAGAATTAAAAGATTAAATACTTTAATTTTATTTTAATTTGTTTTTTATTAAGTATTTTCCTGGATTAAGTTAATGTCACATAATTTGTGACAAAAAGTCAGTCAAAAATTTTATTTTATATATAGATAATCCAATAACATGAGATGTTGATAGATTTTTTAAAAAAACATATGGAACTTAGACATGTAAAATATATTTAAAAATTAAAAAACAAAAACACTTGTTATTATACTTTATATTATAAATTTAATTTAATCTAATTTTTATCAACTAAATTTATATTTTGTTAATTCATGATACAAGCTGAATCAATTCTTTTAATATTAGTCTGTACATGAGTCTGATAGGAGCACGAAGCAGTTATGGAGAGGCATATGGTCATGTGCCGTACTTTCAAAAGTTAAGGTGCTAATGTAGAGACTATTCCATGATGGATTACCAGTCCTAGCAAATCTAGAGAAAAGAGGTGATCCGGTAGGCAAAACATGCATCAAATGTGAGAATGGGATGGAACTACAATGCATGCTATAAGAGACTGCCCATTTGCGAGTGCTGTGTGCATAGAGCTGGGTTTTGTCTGGTCAACAAATGATATGGTGAGTTTAGATATTGCAAATTGGCTTTAAATGGTTTGCGATATCTGTGATCATTCAAAATTCAAATTGTTCATGATATCATTGTGGGCAATATGGGGTGAAAGAAATAAGGAAAAGCATGACGGTGTGAGACGGAAGGAAAATGCGTGGCTAATTTTGTACGCAGTTATGTTTCAGAATTAAGTTCGGCTCAGACCCCACAGCGGCAGGAGCACAGACAGTTTCAAAGATGAAAACCCCCACGACAGGGTGCAGTGAAAATAAATTTCGATGGAGCCTGGCACAAAGATACTAATGAAGGGGGTATTGCAGTGGTGATTCGTAATGATAAAGGTGAAGTATTAGCACCTTGTGCAAGGAAGATACAAGTAGCATCAAATGCAATGGCGATGGAGGCTTATGTGGTGGTGAGAGCTCTACAGATTGCTCAGGAACTTGGTTTCTCCATGGTAGAAGTAGAAAGTGATGCAATGCAGGTCATTAATCAGCTAAAATCCAAGGATGTGGACCTGTCAATAATTGGGGTGATCCTGGATGAAGTCAAAGTAATGATCCAAGATTCCATGAGTGTTCCTTAATGTGCACAGCAGGATGCTGTAATGAGATAGCCAATATGCTAGTAAAACATGGGGGAAAAATTGCAGAAGAATGTAAATTGGTTAGAACTTGTCCAGAATGTTTACATCTTTTGTATATACAGATTGTAAATCAGTAACTTCATGAATGAATTTGAAATGCTTCTGAATCAAAAAGGTAGGTTAGTATAAATTTTTACTTATTTGGATTAAAAAAACGATAGAGATTGAAAAGAATTGCACCCCTATTCTGGGCCATGTGAAGCTGGAATAGTTTGCCGTGTTGTTGGAATAGCGTGCCGTTGTTGTTGGTTTGCTTTATAAGTCAACAATTAAAGGCAGAATAATATTTCCTTTTTTTTTTTTATTTTGATTCATTTCTCCGCCAAGCAAGTGTCCACTTTTGATACCGTCTTCATCGTTACAGCCCATTTTGGTGTTTATTTTATTTAATAATCGTCGCATCCATCTAATTATACATCATAAATTTCATGGACGAAGGCATGTTTTAATTACTAACACTCAAGTGTCTCTATCGCTCTCAACCAAAAAAATAAATAAATAAATAAATAAAATAAGAAAAGTAACTACCCAAATTTGACATAATTTTTTATTTCCCTTTTAAAAGAAGTCCAAGTTCAAAAATTCGAATATCTTTATTTAACTAGGACATTGTTATATGTACCAAAATAATAATAAAAATAAATAATAAACTGCATTACAACCTTTTTTAGAATCTGGATAAGTAATGTAGACAGACGTTTGAGATTAAGCAAATTGAAGAGTATGGTTTTTTTATTTTTATTTTTATGTTTAATGAGATTTTGGAATATGGCACATGCATGTGCAGCATATAACGACAATCATATCTGATATCCAGAGTTTAATTCTTTTATAATTTTTCAAGAAAAAATAAATTTACAGATATAGTTTTCCAATTATTTAGGAATTGATGTCAGATAGGATAATACATTTGTTTATATATTCCACAATACTTTTAATGTGGCCAATGGATCGTCAGGTTGACTAAGTAAGCCAACCAAAAGCAATTATTTTGGTGAGGGTCCATGTGTTGATAAATTTATTAGTAGGTGTATTATGTTTGATTTTTTTATTAATTATTTAAATATAAATATAATATAAATTATTAAATATATTAAAATTATATATAATAACATATATATTAAATGTATCATGTTAATTATATTTAATTATATTGTATCATATTTATTGTACTATTTTTATATTTATTACTTATTACATTCGCCAAAGATAATGTCAAACATCAAAACCACCTCTTTCTGTTTTTCTTTCATTTGTTTTTTTGTATAATGTTGAAAACTTTTGATTAATTAGATTAAGAAAGTAAAAATTAAATATATATATATATATATAAATGTCAAGAAACAAGAATTCTGAACTTCACAAAATGTAAAGGAAACAAACACTTAAGTTGGCTTTTACCAAAGCAACAGTCGTGCACGCTATCAAGAGTTAAGAAGACTTTAGCAAGGCATCATATTTCATGTGATATATACTATCTTGATTCTGATTTCATGCTTTCAAATTTTTCGTGATTAAATTATATAATTAGTGGTAATTTTTTTCTCATTTCATAAATTTACAAAGATGACAAAATAAATGAAATTTCAAAAATTTTTTCAATAACAATACAAGAAATAATATTGTACGATAAGTTAAGAGATGAAGAAGAATGTTTAGAATCGAACATAAGTAATATATGTTAACTTTATTCGTTCTTAACCACTAAACAAGAAATTTATATATAGTATTTTAAATTGTTGATATAATAATGGATGAGATAATGTATTGCCTAGCTATGTATTTAACATGATACTTAGAACTAAAAATATATATAATTGCAATTCATTTATCAACTTATCCAAACTTATAACACTATTAAAAAAATAGTGATTTTATGTCAATAATATCTGGCCTTGTGGTCAGAGCCTAAAAGTATTTTAAGGTTATTACGTAAGTTTTGGTTCAATTTTAAATATCACCTCTTCCTCACCAATTTATATAAAAAAAAAAACATGGTTACTTTGGTTGTTATCCAATTAAAATGTGATAAATATTTAACAAATATCATATCACGTGAAAAAAATTGTGGAGTACACGTAACAACTATGGCCCTGTTTGGATCTCATCATACCCATGGTACGATAGGATCCAAGGAGAATATTCCCTCCAATTGCACCGTAGAGTGCATTTGAATTGCAACCCACGGTGCGATTGTCACTCACCCCTTCCTCCAATTTTCATTGGAGGGACAAGGGTCCAGTTGCCCTGAGGTGGGACATAATTCCCACCTCACCCCACTTTTTCCTTTTTTTTTTTTTTTTTCATCTTAGTAATTTTTATGCTGCTTGGTATTTAAGATAAGATTAATTATCTTGAAATTTATAAATTATTTATTTTTGTAATTTTATATTTTTATTAGTTTATTCTTATTTAAAGTTTTTAATTTTTTATTTATTTAATAGAATACATAAAATTTATATTTATATAATAATTAATTAAATTATTTAACAAAATTATAACTCGTTAAAATTTTGAATAAATATATTAAAATGTACATAAAAATAATTTATTGATATACTTTTACATTAATATCATTAATAGTCATTTTTTATGTTGATCTCAGTGCCATCATTACTTTGTTATCCAACTATATACTCCACCATTGATATTAATCTCAACATTATAATATTTAATTTTATTACTTTAGTAATTAATCTCATTATCGTTATTATTTTTAATCTTATCAGAGTCAATCTTGTTACTCATCCAGATAAACCCTATATCCCTTGTGTTTGCCCACCTGGTATTTTAATTTTTCAAAAATTTAAAAAATAAAATTACTTTTTTAAATTTTATTTATAAAATAAAAATAGAAAAAAAAAAACACACACAATTTTGGATGAGAACGAGGGAGGAGGGAGGGGAAGAGAGAGAACAGGAAGGAAGGGTTTTCTTGATGTAATCTCCTCACCTCCTCTATTTCTTCCCTTCCTTCTTTTTTTTTTTTTCTTTTTCTTTATTTCTTTATTTCTGAATTTTAAATTTTAATTTTTTTATACATTTTATTTTTAAATTAAAAATTAAATTTTCTAAAAAGTTTACAAATTTTAAATTTAAAAAATCCATGATTTTTAATCTTGATTTTTAAAGAATTTTTTAATTTTTTTAATATTTTAATTTTCATGACATGTGATAGCAACGGTAGTATCATGCAGTAATTACCTTCCATACAAATATGTAATATTTATAACATCTAA
Organism: Adansonia madagascariensis; assembly: GCA_038381835.1. Lineage (NCBI taxonomy): Eukaryota > Viridiplantae > Streptophyta > Magnoliopsida > Malvales > Malvaceae > Adansonia > Adansonia madagascariensis. Next base: position 4,658,847 of record JBBYHL010000013.1, on the reverse strand, counting down.
TAATATTTAATATAATTATATAAAAATAATATGCATAAAAATAAAAATACGACATGATAAGATATGAATATATTTTTAAAATCTATGTAATACAAATTATAAATATATCAAAATTAATATAAATATAAAAACTTTAAACACAATTATAATATAATAAAATATATAAATATAATATGCACATATAAATTATTAAATTTAATATTTACAAACGTTCTTTCGAAATTTTAAGCGCATCACTCATTTTTTTAGACAATATTATGACACATTTATCTAATTACACTGTTAGATATTTATCAAGACATTATCCCAACATAGGATTAAGGTTAACGGTTTCTCGTAGTTCTGTCACTCTACGTTCAATTTTGTTGAGTTTTAAAAATAAAATTACTGAATTGATTAAAATTTGCCGTTTAAATTAAAATAATCCATGATATTGTGATTGAAATAGTCGGACATCTTAGTTGAATTGATTTAGTTGGAAATTGGATATCAGTTTAATTAGTGTTATATAAAGATTATGATTTATTTGAATCGATTTAAAATCAGTTAAAAAAATAAAAAAAATTATTTTTTATTTTTAATTTTTTTTCAAACATATGTTTTTGTACCTAATGAGATTTAAACTTTATACCCTATTAGAGTTATGTTAGAGACTATATCATTAAACAAGATACATATTTTTTTATTAACAATTTAATGTATTTAATATTTATTTAACATTAAAATTAATTTTAAACATTTAAAATCAAATTTAAATGAATTGATTGATCTAACCAATGAAACTGATTAGACCAAAAATCAAAGGCCACACTAATATGATCTTCTTTTAACCTTACATGATATATTTCAATTTCATTACTTATGTCTAAAAATTAACCCCCCAAAAAAAAAACTAAACGTATAACTAGAAAATTTTTTATTTAAATTAACAAAATATTCTTACATTATTGTAATTCCATAACTCTTATCTAAAAATTAATGAAATTTAGATGTTCGGTGGCGAAATTCAATAAAACTAAAATATCGTAATGAAATTCAATATTAAATGATAATATGATGGAAAACTTCACCTTAATCTCATATCATATAAATAAGAATTTTATTGGCTTGGGAGTTAGTTATATTTTAAGAAAATCTCTGATTTTACAATTAAAAAAGCAGATACAAATATAACTGTTTTTAATTTTAAAAGTGTGCTTGGATGAAAAATTTAAAAATAGTTTGAAACGTTAATTTTTCAAAATACATTAATTTAAAATACTAATATTTGGATAAAAATTTTAAAAATAGTTTGAAACGTTAATATTTTAAAATACATTAATTCAAAATATTAATATTTGTATTTGCATTGTTTGGAAGGCAAAGAATTTGCCAAACAGAAAATGGGAAACGAAGAAGTTTCCAGGAAAATACTTCTGTAAAAATGTACGCCTCTGAGAATGGCAGGTGGTGTTTTGGTCCCATCTCCTATCTCCGATCTCATCTGCTCAGTTTTGTTGCATAGCAACGCGGTTTGGTAAAAAGAAAAGAAGAGAAAAGGTCCCTTCGTTTCTCCTTTCTATTTTCTGTGGATAGAATAGCTAAGCTGATTAGCGGGTTGAAAATGGGGACCAAAGAAAGCGACATGCCTCGATCAACGCCTTACTCTTTTGTCCATCGAAACTTGGAATTCATAATTTTCACAAAAGCAATTCTCATCTTTCTAGTAACAAGGCAATGTAGATTAGAGAGAAAGAAGTACTAAAAAAATGTCTCCATTCTTATTTTCCTCCTCGATTTAAGTAACTGGCTAAATTATCAAGTTCAATTTTTGGGTCATAGCGACTTACAGTTGTTGGTTCATTTTTATGATTTAATTAACTAATTTCTTAAATGAGATGTAATATTCAATTTTGATTGTAATTTTACATTTATTTTTTGCTTATAACTTCATTAAAAGAATTATGAAGTTAGGCAGTTAACAAATTCTAATTTGGACCTAAACCCAACCCTAATTCTGCCAAACTTTTTGACGGAAACTCAAAACCAGGCATTAATGAGGGAGTTGAAGCAATGCCAAGACACTGGACCGTCCACATCAGTGATAAAAAAAAAAAAAAAGGGAGTTTTGGACTTTTTTTTCTATTCGAGCTTTCAACTTTAGTTAAAATAGGGGTTGGACTTGATGGCAAAGGCCGAAAAGGTGGTGGAGATTGGATTTTGAGGCCCAAGGGATCGCAACAGCAAGGAAAATGGGTTGGCTTTTCGACTTATTGATTAATATAAGTCTTCATACTTTCTACTCGCTCTCACCCAAAGAAGGAAAGGAAAATTAATGTCCTTATGAAAATCGATGTTAGTTCAATTAATTCATTAATTATTTTTGATAAATAATATTTAATATTAATAAAATTTAAATATTAATGTTTATAATTTTTTATCTATTTTTAGATTATGATCTCTTTTGAATAAAAGCAAATTAATGTCTAGATCGATGTGAATATATATAATAAGAAAAACAATTTTTTTGTGATAAAAGGCTTCTTTTTCATTTGCCACAATATATCCTCAAAAAAAATTTTACCACTGGGGAACATAATACTAATGCTTGTCTGACTTTAACCTAGAAATCAAAGGAAGGGTAAGGCTATATTAATCAATAATATAATATTTGTATGCAGAAAGTGTACATTTTGAAAAATCTCAAAAGAAATTATAAAGATTATATTTATCATATGGTCGGAGAGAAATAATTTTTGTAATTTATAATTATAAGAAAATCCTTAAACTAATGTAAACTTAAAGGAAAAAAATATAATAGTTTATTAACATGCATGAGATGAGAGGCCAAGTTGGAATCCTTTGATATTAACAAAAGAAGAAAATCGTAGCCTGCATGCATTAAATAAGTACGTTGAAATTCTCTCAAATGCAATGGTATAGATGATTGAGGTGAACAATTAATTATGATATCTAGATTTTTTTTAATAAATATATTCGTTTAAATTATTAATAAAGAGAGTATTTGAATTAATGTCACTAATTAACCGAATATCAATTTAGTCACTAAAATAATAGAAAAATAAATTATATATGTTTCTAAAGTTACATAAGTGATTTTTTTTTTAAATAACACTATTTCCTTTTTAAAATAATTGATAATTTTTACCAGCATAATGGCACAAATATCATATGGATTTGCTTTTACTTTTCACGCAGCTGTCAATATCGGATAATACACTTATACTGGCTACCTCCCTAACAGGCCAACAGTTAGCCGTCGCTTCATGCCAGAACCATCGCTGAACACGCTGAACTTGAGAAGGACCCTGACTTGGCCTTCCTGAAAACAATCACAGCGCAGTTCCAAACTCTGCTTGATGTGTCCCTTGCAGAGGTTTTTTCTCGGCATTAAGCCGATGAAATATACCTCGGGCAGATAGATGCTTCTGAGTGGACTTCAGATGCTGAGCCCTTAGCTGCAATTAAAAGATTCGGAAAGAAGCTGATAGAACTAGAAAACAGAATTATGGAAAGAAACAATGGCAGAAGACTGAAGAACAGAATTGGTGCAGTCCGGATGCCACACATCTTACTTTATCCTAACACCTTAAATTACTCTAGAGAAGCAGGACTCACTGGCAAGGAAAATCCCAAACAGTATCTATATCTAAATTTTAAGTGCATATTCCTGAAGGAAGTACATAGGCAGCATCTTTTCTTGGTCTAGTTCTAGTACACGAGGCTGCAAATTAGATTTTGCATTCTGCATTGTACTAGGGTCAAGAGTTGTGCATATTCTTAAATGTACCGATTGTTCTTAAATATAGTATTACTAGTATTAAGTAAAGATGCATGCTTGAGTTCAATTGGTTCACTTGCTATTAGTATCTTAGTCTTGAACAGTATTCGAACTTGCTATCTGCAAAGATTATAAAGAGAAGCATACCAGTATTCTGGCATTAGCAGGATCTCCCAGCTGCGGGAGATCAAATGAGTCACCATAATCTTTCCCACAATGTCAGCTGGAACCAATATATGAAATCTTACTTGGGTTAAATAAAGAAAAAATATCTTGCTAGGCTTCTAATGACAGGAAAGGATCTATTATGCCAATATATATTGAAGCTTTTTTGTCCAAGCGTCAAGCAAACAGGTCAATGAATAAAAGGCTTTTTTCTTGCCTCCATCGTGTTTCTATGAACTGAGATAAAGCCAACAAATAAAACAAATAAGTTTTTGCAGCTAATTATAGTAATGTTAAAGATTAAAGAAGATTCATTGCTCACATAAGAAATTACGTTGCAGAAATATGATCTACAATAGAGAATAAAGGTGAGTGAAGTTGTGGATATTAAGTTCATCCTTCATACTTTTTGTTTTTTTTTTTTTTTAATTAAGAAAGAAAAAAGAAAAAAAACAGGTGAGTTTTCTCATGCGAATTACCACCATCCATCAGGGAGACTATGAACAAGGAAAGCTGTTTCGAAGTTCAGACTATGAGACGGTAAAAGGAGGTAGAGAAATCTCACCAACAGTATACCATCAATCTATTGGTTGCATGGTACTCGTATCGGATTTTTTATTTTAACAGTATATTAGAAACGTATTCAACTGTAGATATAAAAGTACACGAAAAATGATTTTTATATGGTCTCAAAATAATAATAATGATGATAATAATAATAACAACAACAACAACAACAACAAAAGATTTAATAGTCCATGCAAGTTGTCAATTCTTAAGTAAATGGCGTAATTGAATGTTTGCCGGCGATGAAGGTCACTATCTCAGTGAATAATTCTAACTAGATATCCCTGGGAGTTTCAATCTATTTCTCCAACAATATATAGACTACATATTAAAGTTAATCAGTTTAGACATAATTATCGTATTTAATTTGCTATCTCCCCAGAGAACTACAAATCCGCAACTTGTCTATTTTCAAATCTACAAAGATAATTAATCCCATTGATAATCAAAGGAAGTCCTTTTCCTTACCAAAGATTAATTCGGGAAGTACGATATTAATGCCACATGTCAACATGAAAGAATAGATTTTTAAAATTGGCGGGGAAAGGACCAAAACTCAAATAGTCCGAACTCGAACCTTAAAAAATTCGAATTCAAAAAGATCTGAATTTAAAAAAATTTAAACTTGAGTTCGATTCGAACTCGAATTTAATACAAACAATAAACATGATAAAATTATAATTAAATAATTATTTATAAAAAAAACTTTAATTATCAATTTTATTTTAATATTCTTTTAATAATTTAATTAAATATTAAAAACTTAATTTATATTTTATATATGATTAAACCTGCTTATAGGTTGGGTTGAGCTACGGCCTAAATTTTTTTTTTCAAATTCTAAGCCTAGGCCTTTATTAAACATGCCTAAACCAACCTGTTTAAGTCAGAATTATCGTTCATCACATTAAAAAATATTTTTATTAGTATTTATATATTATAATTAAATTTAAATAAAATATATGTTATTTTAATTTAAAATCATTGTTCTGAGATGGGTCAGACTAGTATGAAACAAAAATATGATAACTGGGGCGCTGGCCTAATTAGGCCGGGTGAATAGCCTGACCCTTGAGCAGGTTTATATATGATAAAATAATAATTTATCAAAAAGTAAATTATATAATGAGCTTTGAAAACATTGTTAATAAAGTATATTATCTATTTATCATATTTTCTTTAATTTAACTAGTTAAACTCATTAACTATTGAGAGTTTATGTATGTTAGTAATAAAATTTTAAATATTTCTTTAAATATTATTATTATTTTTACTATTATTATTATTTCAAGTAATAATATTAGATTATAATAATAATATAAAAAATAATATGGTAAATTAAAAAAATAAAAGTCATAATAGATAGTACCATATTAAAAATAAAAAAAATCATATGTTAGACTCGCAACTAGATCTGCCCATAGCCTGAATAGCCTGCCCAACCTAATAGGCCCGACATAATAAGATGCGGGTTTTAGGTTTTAAGTTTCAAACAAGCTCGACTGAAACAATGTTTTTAAAATAAAATA
>JBBYHL010000013.1:4579968-4599565 GCA_038381835.1 Adansonia madagascariensis | reverse complement strand
AGGAAAATATTTTAAGTCGTACACACCCATAGATCCGAAAGGATCCACCCGGGGGTACATTACGATAGCTGTCAATAATCTGGTTATCTTCTTGAGTTAGATGTTGAAAGCGGATATCACCAAACTCTTTCTTGAGCTTTGATATTAGATTCCTATAGTGGATCAGTTTAGCATCATGTGTTTACCATTCTCCCTTCAGTTGGTAAATGATGAAGGCTAAATCTCGAAACACTTACACTGTTCGAATGCCTCTTTTAAGGCTACTTGGAGTCCCATGATGTAGGCCTTATATTTAGCTATGTTATTAGAGTAGTCAAAGTTTAATTTGGCTGAAAAAGGGTAATGGTTTCCCTTAAGCGAGATGAAAATTACCCCAATTCCATGGCTTAGTGCATTTGAAGCTCCATCGAAGTACATTTTCCATGATGACCCACACTTGACAGTGTTCTCTACCTCAGATATGCATATTAAGTCTTCGTTCAAAAACTCAAAGTCTAAAGGCTAATAGTCATATGTGGCTTGATTTGCCAAAAAGTCTACTATTACACTAGGCTTTCTAGTTTACATCCATGGTATCGTGCTCATAAAGCATAACTTGCCATCTGGCTAACCTCACAAACAAGGGAGAGCCTTTACCCAAATACTTGATGGGATCAAGCTAGGCGATTAGCTAGTCATGTGGTACAGCATGTATTACTTTAACCATCGGGCTGTCCAAGCTAAACCACAACATGGCTTCCCCATGATAGAATAATTATTTTCATATTCTGTAAACTTCTTACTCAAGTAATAGATAGCATGTTCCTTCTTTCTTGATTTGTCATGTTGTTCTGATACAGAGCCCATCAACTTATCTAAAATTTATAGATACAGGATTAATGGTTGGCCAGGCATTGGTGGCACAAGTATTGAAAAGTTTGAAAAGTAATGTTTGACCTTATCAAAAGCTTCTTTGCATTCTTGATTCCATTCTCCAAGATTTTGTTTTTACAGTAGCTAAAAGATCATATCGTATTTATCTATCAACTGAGATTTGAATTGGCCTATGCAGTTGGTCTTTCCAAGAAACTCCTTACTTTCTTTTAAGTTCAAGGTGGTGGTAAATTCTAAATGGCTGTAACCTTGTCAAGATCAACCTCTATTCCTTTTAGCTCACAATGAAACTAAATAGTTTATCAGATGTGGCACTGAACGTGTATTTGGCAAGATTTAGCTTTAGTTGTTATTTCTTAAGCCTTTTGAAAGGTTTTCGCATATTGGACATATGTTCACTCTCTTTTGGTGACTCCGTGATCTTATCATCCTTATAGACCTTGATTTCCTTATGCATGAGATCATGGAACGATATTACCATCATTCTTTGGTAAATTGCCTTAGCATTCTTGAGCCCGAAGGGCATCACTTTGGAGTAGAAAGTGCCATACATGGTTACGAAGATGGTATTTTCCATGTCTTCAGCTGCCATTTTAATTTGGTTACAGCCTGAAAACCCATCCATGAAAGAAAATAGTGCATTTTTTGTAGTGTTGTCTATTAGGGGGTCAATATAAGGTTAAGGAAAATTGAATTTTAGGCTAGCTTGATTTAGATCTCTAAAATCTACACACATCCTCACTTTATCATCCTTTTTAGAGACTGGTCTATATTGGCTACCTATTCAGGATATTTGGCTACCTCGAGAAATCTTACTTTAGATTGCTTCTTTACTTCTTCTTTAATCTTTAAAAGCATTTCAGGTGTTATTCTTCTGAGCTTTTGATGTATGGGCTTACACTTAGGTTTAAAGGGAAGCTTATAGACCATAATGTTGGTATCTGTTCCATGCATGTCTTGGTAAGACCAAGGGAACACATCCCGATATTCTTAGAGGAAACTTATTAGCTCAGCTCGAGATGAAGGTTTATGGTTTTGGTGGGTTCTTCATGAGGTAATATATGTTTTTTTTTCCTATTCAACTAGTCTCAATAGGTCCAGAGGAATAGGGTTCTCTTCTAGATCCTTTTTAGATTTGACTTCACCAGCATGGATCGGTTGCTTGAAATCGATTTTTAAAGTTTCAATATGAATACTCATGTCACCTTCATCCAGTTACTTGAAACTATAAAAAAGAATAATACAGGTGGAAAAATATGTAAAGAAAGGTTTGAGGTTGATAGGAACTATGAACACAAAGACTAAAATGCATAATGCTTAGTCATTTTCATTGACAACACATAATAAAAGATACCCATACAAAGGATCCTATAATGCTTTTAGGCAAGAGCATGTAGGTTTAGTTCATATCATTAGTTTGAAATAGACTTGAACAGTACAGGAATCTCAACTTCAGTCTAAACACTCAGAGTAAATACTAGAGGGCACAGACCAATTTCTGGACTTGTGGTTAATATTTTTGCTTATCAATTGCATTGATGGATAAATCCTTAAATGCCTTGCTCACTATCAATGTAGCATTAGCGAAACCAGTATTTATGTGTTCTTCTGGGTGAAAATTTTCTTGAAGTGGTAGGAATATCATTGGCTCATCCTCAACATCTTGTCGTAACGAACAGGCCATCCTCTTCTCATGCTTTTTCTAAGCTTGTTTTATTTTTTACAGTGCATTGGCCTTGAATCCTAGCCCTCTTTTTGTTAATCTAGTTGACAACTTTTAATGTTTCAGCAATCCCTTGGAGGTGTTTTTTGAATCCTTTTCCAGCCTATGCACCTTTGCCAATAGTCAACTTCAAACCCATATAAGTACTGTCAGATAAGTGAGGGTAAATTATTAGCAACCTTTCCTTGACATAAAAAGCATTGACAAACTTAAAAGATTTGAAAAAGGATTCTAAGATATCTTCGTCAGGTTTGAGATATGAGGCATTAGTTCAGGTAAGAGAAATGATATCTAACTCTCTTCTGATATTGAAAACTTTATTCTCGATGATTAATTTCAACTTTTGGTGCAAAAATGATAGTACTACCCCAGCAGAGTGAATTTAAGGCCTTCCTAACAAGCAATTATACGATAAAGCAATGTTTATCACATGGAAGTCAACTTCGTAAGTACCTAGGCTGATTTGGAGTGGAATGATGATGTTCTCGATAACATTTTGGTAAGTTTTGTTGAATGCTTGTATAATCGTATGACTATTCTAGATATAAGATGCGTCAATGGAAAGCTTGTTCAAGCATGACATAGGCATTACATTTAAAGCTGACCTGTTATTGATGAGCACCTTGTGCAACGTGGTGCCTTTACAATATGTGGTGATATGAAGGGCTTTGTAGTTTCTTCTTCCTCTATGTGAGATTTCATCATCGCTAAAGGATATGTAATTATCGATAGTGATGTTGCCCACTAAGTGATCGAACTGACTTATAGAAATGTCGAGAAGGACATAGGCCTCATTCAAAACTTTGAGAAGGGCATTCAAAGCTTTCAAATTCAATAGTAGTGACAACACAAATATCTTGGCGGGTTACATTTCAACTGATTGATGATGTTGTATTAGCTGTGTTTGCTGAACTTTGAGGAAATCTATGGTTTCTTTCTCATTCATTGGCTCCTTCAAGGCTATTGAATTTGAGTTTTTAGCTATAGATTTCTATGCTTGAGGAACTAGACTAGTATTTTCTACTTGAGTTTAACTTCTTGATGCTACTGGGGCATAACATTTGCCACTCCGAGTTAGGTAACTTACTCCTAAAAGGTCCACACTCATTGCTTGCTGACTAGATTCCTCAGTGATTAAAGTTTTGTTTTCATAGTTCTCAGGAACCTTATTGTCCTTATAAGGGAAAGAAGATGCAAGATACATATGAGTAAAATCTAGTACTGAGCCAGTTCATCTTAAACTAATGCTAAGATAGATGTGAGTAAATAGCTATTGAAGAAGACTGTGAGGTCATAAAAATCTTAAATAAGGTCAAAACACTAATGGATTTGGTCTAGCAAATCATGGTACAAGTTAGATTGGTCAATATGGTCAAAAGATGAAGGATTGAGCCGATGACTTTTGCAATTTCCATATTGTCTACAACCACACTCTTCACACGTGTAAAGAGTTTCGTGCTATGGTTCAAAAAATGATAAAAGAGGGTGGCATTAAATTCTATGATAAAAGGCAAGCCTCATATACCAAGTCTGTAAATAAGGTACCATCTATCAACACCATAGAGAGGAAAGAGAGCAATCTTCTTTATAAGGTTGGAAGACCATTGGTCTTGCTCGACAATTGATTGAGAGTCAAAGCTACCGCTGTGCCTAAGATAATCATTCAACTTTCATCCCCTTTCCCTTATAAGGATGATAAGGCAGTTCCTTAGAAATATAAAAGCAAAACCTTAATCATTGGAGAATCTAGTTAGCAAGTAGCAAATGTTAACCTTTTAGGGCTAAACCATCTAACCTGGAGTGGCAAATGTTATACCCTAGCTGCAGCAAGAGGTGAAACTCAGCAAAACAATAGTACTCTTTCAATAAAGTCTATAACCGAAGACACAGATCCAGTAGCTGACAAAGAGCTAGTGAATGAGAAAGAAGCTATGAAATTCTTTATGTTTATCAAGCATGGCAAATATAGCAATATAAATCCGTTGAACAAGCAGCTTGCCAAGATATCTATGCTTTTGCTACTATTGAATTCTAAAGCTCACAAAAATGCTCTCCTTAATGTCTTGAATGAGGCATATATCCCCTTAGACATCTTGATAGGCCAATTAGATCGCCTAGTAAGTAACATCACTGTCAATAACTATATATCTTTTAGCGATGATGAAATCCCTCATGATGAAAGAGGAAACTATAAGGCTCTTTACATCACCACATACTGTAAAGGTAGCATGTTGCCTAAAGTGCTCATTAAAAATGGGTCGGCTCTAAATGTAATACTCATATCATGCTTGAACAAGCTCTTTATTGATGCCACTATATATAGAATAGTTGTATGGTTGTGCAAGCATTCAATGGAACTTGTAGAAACATTAAAGGGAACATAACCATTCCACTCCAAATCGACCCATGCACTTATAAAGCAAACTTCCATGAAATGGATATTGCTTCATCGTATAACTGTTTGTAGGAAAACCTTGGATCCATTCTACAGGGGTAGTGCCATCATCACTGCATCAAAAGTTGAAATTCATCATCGAAAACAAGGTTCGTCAGCATCGAAAAAGAAAAAGATATCATTATTGCTACCTCAATTTTTGCCCCGTATATCGAACTCGATAAAGATATCCTATAATCCTCATTTTAATCTTCTGAGTTTGTCAACTCCACTTATATGAAGGAAGGGTTGCCACTGCATAAGCCTCATTTATCGAAGGGCACTCATATGGGTTTAAAGTTAACTATTGGCAAAAGTGCTCGGGCTGGAAAAAGACTTGAAGAAAATCTCCAAAGGATTGCTAGAGCCTTGAAAGTCATGAACCAGATTGACAAAAGATCGTTGGGATTCAAGCTTAGTATGTTACAGAAAGGAAGACAAGCTTTAAAAGAACCGTGAGAAAAAAAAAAGATCGTCTACTGGGATAAGACATGGGATAAAAACTAATGATGTTTCCACCGCTTTGAGAAAGTTTTTGTCCGGGAGGACATGTGAATATTGGCTCTGCTAATACATTCATACTGAACAAGGCATTTAAGGATCTCTCAATCAATGCAATTAGTGAACCAAAGATGTTACCAGTAAATTGAAAAACTAGTTTATGCCCTTTAGGGTTTATTCCAAGTGTTTGGACTAAAACCAAGATTCATGCATTATTCAAGTTTATTTTAAAGTAATGCTATGAACTAAACCTACATGCTTTCACTTGAGAGCATAGTAGAATCTTTTGTATAGGCATCATTTCATTAAGCATTATCAATAAAAATGACTAAGCATGATGTATATCACCCTTTGTGCTAATTTTCATTGATTTTGCCAACTATTAGACCTTTTTCTACATATTTTTTGCCTATATTGTTCTTTTTTAGTATTTTTAGTTACTCAAAGGAAGATGAAATAAATATTCATACTAAGACTTCTGATATTAATTTTGAGCAACTAAAAGGGATTACAAAGAGAACCCCATACCACCAGATCTAATAAGGTTAATTAAACAATAAAAAAAACAAATATTGTCTCATAAAGATCCTACTAAAACCATAAACTTTGGAACAAAATAAGATAAAAAAAGTCAAAATTAAAACCTCTAAAAGCCCACCAACCTGAACCAAACTGATAAATCTCCTCCAAGAATATCAGGATGTATTCGCTTGGTCTTACCAAGGCATGTTTGGATTAGACAAAAGCATTGTGGTCCATAAATTTCACCTCAAACATGAATGTAAGCCTATACAACAAAAGCTTAGAAAGATGAAACCTAAAATGCTTCTAAAGATCAAAGAAAAAGTGAAGAACCAGCTTGAGGTAGAATTTCTCGAAGTATCTAAATACCCTAAATGGGTAGCCAATATGGTCCTAATTCCTTAAAAGGATGGTAAAGCACAGATGTGTGTAAATTATAGAAACCTGAATCAAGCTAGTCTAAAAGATAATTTCCATTTGCCCTATATTGATAGCTTAATACATAACCAAATGTAATCTAATCTTTCAGTTACTTCCAAAACAAAATCCTAGAAAATGGAATAAAAAATGTTAAGAAGCCTTTGACAAGGTCAAACACTACCTTTTGAACCCTCTGGTACTTATACCACTGGTGTCCAGCTAACCTTTAATCTTTATATTTATTTGTTTTTGACAAGTTGATAGGTTACGTGTTAGGTCAACATGATAAGCCAAGAAAGAAAGAGTAGGCTATATATTATTTGAGCAAGAAGCTCACAGAATGTGAAAATAACTATTCAATCATAGAAAAGCTATGTTGTACTCTAGCTTGGACAGTCCAAAGGTTAAGATAATACATATTGTACCATACCATGTAGTTGATCGCCAAACTTGATCCTATCAAGTAATTATGCCAGGCCCTTACCTTGTCAGGAATATTAGCTAGGTGGCAGGTTTTGTTTTTTGAATATGATAATATGTACCTAAACTAAAAGGCCATTAAAGGCAACACAATATTAGACTTCTTGAAAAGATTAGCAACGAATGACTATCAACCTTTGGAATTTAAATTCTCTAACAAAGACTTGATGTGCATATCTAAGGCAAAGGACACTATCAAATGTAGTTTATCTTGGAAAATATATTTTTACGGAGCTTCAAACTCATTGGGGCATGTAATTAGGGTAATTCTTATTTTGACTGATGGAAACCACTACCCTTTCGCCACAAGATTAAACTTCAACTGCACAAACAAATAACTGAATACAAGGCCTAGTTACGGGACTCTAAGCCACTATTGAAAAGGGTATCTAAACACTGCAAGTATTTGGTGATTCAGCTTTTGTCAACTGCCAACTAAAAGGAGAATGGCAAACTCATGATGCTAAATTGATTAATTTTGGGAGTTTGATGTCAAAACTTAGAAAAAAATTTAATGATATTAGCTTTCAACATTTACCACAGGAAAAGAACCAAATCATTGATGCCTTAGCCACCTTTCATCCATATACAAAGTCAACCAAGAATCAAACATTGCCCCTATATAGATGAGTATCTATATAACTATAGCATATTGTCAAAATGTTAAAGAAGAGAAGGATGGCTTACCATGGTATCATGATATCCTTCAATACATCAGAGATTAACAATATCCTAAAAGTGCTATTGAAACTGATAAGTGAACTATCCGAAAGATAGCTGCAAGCTTTATTTTGGATGGTAGAGTTTTATAAATGAAAAGTTGTGCCTCTGAAACCAGAAGAATTCTCGAAGAAGTCTATAAAAGAATTTATGGTAAGCATGCTAATAGAGACCAAATGGTGAAACAAATCATGTGACCAGGCTATTATTGGTTGACCTTTAAGACAGATTGCGTTGACTATGCTTGGAAGTGACATAAATGCCAAATCTAGATAGAAAAAATCCATATCCCACCAACACCTTTACATGTTATCACAGCTCCATGGCCTTTTTCCATATAAGGCATTGACATGATCGGACCGATTACACCTAAGGCTTTTAATAGGCACTACTTTATTTTGGTCTCTATTGATTATTTCACCAAGTGGGTAGAGGTAGTTTCATATGTCAATGTCACCAAGTCTGTTGTATGCAAATTTGTGAAATGGGATACCATTTGTAGATATAGCCTTCTCGAGCAAATTATATTGATAATGCATGCAACTTAAAAAAAGGAAATGATGCAAGTAGTCTACTCTCAGTTCAAGATCAAGCATCAAAATTTTGTCCCATATGGTCCAAAAATAAGTGAGGTAGTCAAAGCAGCCAACGAGAATATCAACAAGTTAGTCAAAAAGATGGTTGAGATGTACAAAGATTGGCACAAAAATGTTTCTTTTGCATTACATGCCTATTGTATAGCAATATAAACTTCTACAGGTGCTACCTTATTCTTCTTAGTTAAGGCATGGAGGTTGTCTTATCTATTAAGGTTGAAATCCCTTCACTCAAGCTTGATGGAATCACAACTTAAATAGGTTGAATGGGTCAAAAACCAATATGAACAGCTCAATCTCATCAAAGATAAAAGAATAAAGCCATCTATCATGGGCAAATCTATCAAAAATGCATAATGAAAGCCCATAGCAAAAAGGTTCATCCTCGTCAATTCTAATAAGGTGATCTAGTACTCAAACAAATCCTCGCAATCCATAAAGATGCTCAAGGAAAATGGAATCCAAATTGAAAAGGGTTGTACATGGTAAAACACATATTTTCTGGAGGAGCCCTGATTTTATTTGAGATAGACGATAGAGATTTGCCCAATCCTTTGAATTCTAATTCCATAAAAAAATACTGTCTGGAAAAGTTCTAAGATAAAACCTAAAAGGCATCTTATTATCCTTCTACTTTCACTCCTTAAAGAAATGATGAAAACCCTTTTTGGGCATCCAGGAAAACAAGTTTACTTAAGTTGAAAACTCAAAAAGGTGGCCTAAGTAACCAGACTCTCCCTTTCTAGCACCAAATCAAGCCCAAACTATCATTAGCCTAGACCAGCACCAATTTAACCTACACACATAACCCTAACCAAAACACCAAATCATAACCTAGCCCATCTATTCTACACAACCTACTCTATCGATTTTCATCCTTACTTGCACTTGAAAAAATAAAGACTACCTAACCTCAAAGCCTCTATCCTACCATGAGGCAACCTGAAGAATCTTTTTATCAGTTAGCCAACACCAAAACAATTAACTGCTTGAGAGTAGTTTTTGAAGACACTCATTCTAAGACTCATGTCATTAGCATCAGAGGCTAAATAACCCAGAAAACCTCTCTTAACTCTTGTATCTTAAAAATCTTTTATGATCTCATAATTCATCATAAATTGTACTTTTTTTCTCTTGAATGAAATATAATCATTTGATTTCTTACAAGGTCCTTTTTAATTCCTTTATCCCGTGTTGCATCATGTTTGTCATTTAACTGATAATGCTTAATAAATAAATGAAACTAATAGTAGGATTTCCTGCCATTACTTGGAAAGAAGCAACTTAGCAAGGATTTTGTTTCATGACTAATAACCAAGACTAACCCTTACGGTAATAGTCAGTCTTACCCTTGGACCCCATGTTTTGAAAATGTGCTTAAAACCTTTCCTTAGTGAACCCTAACCTAAATATAAGGGACCAAAAATCTCTTTCAATTGTCATCCTAACAATTGAGTTGAAAATAGTCCACTGAGACCATCAAAGACACCTTGTGAAGCATAATTGGCAAAGAGGAATCTTCCATACTCGCTAGTAAACTCAACACAACAAAAAGTTCCCAAACATGAGCCGTTTAAGCTTAGGGCGAGATTGATAAAGTCAAGGATAAAAAGTAACCCTCTTAAACTCACAAAAACTCAAAGAGCAAAAAAGGCAAGATAACATCATCAAAAATTTTGCATCAATTTTAAAAATCATTAATTTTGCGTCACTTAAGCATGCATTTACATCCTCATGCATCATTTATACAACAACAATTTTCAAGTATGAACTACTACTCTCAAAAGTCAAAACTAAACAAAACTTCATGTACAAATTCTTGTTTTCAAAAAAGCCTTAAAAGGTTCTAGGTAAGAATCCATCATCTCACGAGTGCATAAATAGAAAAAAGCCATTCAAGAAAGGTACTTAAACTCATATCTTCTTAGTCTTCAAAGAGTAGAATATCTTTTAGTCCTTAAAAAGCAAGACACTTTTTCTTTTTAATCCTCAAAGAGTAAGGTGCCTTTTTTTCCTTTTAACCCTCAAAGAGTATGACTTTTGATTTTTACTCCTAAAAAAGTAAGACATCTTTTTTCTCTTTTTAATCCTCAAAGAGTAAGATGCTTTTTCTCTTTTGTCTTCAAAGACCAAAAAGCTTTCATTTTCTTTTTAGTCTTCAAAAAGTAAGACACTTAACTACCTCATCTTTAAAAAGCAAGACACTTTTTTATCTTAACCTTAAAAGCAGGACACTTACCTGCCTCAGTCCTTAAAGAGTAGGATGCTTAACTACCTCAGTCTTTAAAAAGTAGAACGCTTACCAACCTTAATCCTCAAAGAGTATATGCTTACCTCCTTCAGTCCTCAAAGAGTAAGATGCTTAACAACTGCAGTCCTTAAAGAGCAAGACACTTACTTACATCAGTCTTCAAAGAGTAGGACACTTACTTACTTCAGTCCTCAAAGAGTAAGACACTTACCTACCTCTATCTTTAAATAGTAAGATGTTTACCTACCTCAATCCTCAAAGAGCAGGATGCTTACCTACATTAGTGCTTCAAGAGTAAGATGCTTGCCTACCTTAGTCCTCAAAGAGCAAGACACTTACCTACCTTAATCCTTAATGAGCATGATGCTTACCTACCTTAGTTGTCAAAGAGCAAGATGCTTACCTAGCTTAGTCCACAATGAATTGGATACCTATGGAGATTGTTCTTAAAGAGCTAGTTGCTTACCTACTATAGTCCATGAAAATCTAGACACCTATCAAGTCAAAGCCCACATTAGTTAGCATTTGCTTAGGAGGTTAAACCCAAGAAATCACAAATCTAATATAAAGGTCAAACCTTACAAAACTTATAGAAATTCTTTTATCAGTTAGGGCTATTGCTGTTATACTTAGGTTATCTCAATATAATACTAGCTAGATCTCTGTTTTTCTACAAGCACACAGTACTATCATCCTACTTTATAAAATGGTGTTTATTTTTCGTTCTCTTATTCCTGATACTTAGTAACAACCAAAGAGAGGTAGCTATGGACATCTCATTTTATCTGGGCTAATTTTTAAGATCCTAAGATGTAATTGAAAGATAATCAAATTAAAAAAATAAAAAAAAGGGATGATTGCTAGGTGTTGTGCCATCAGGCACTATTAGGTGACACAGCACTAGGCAATAAATTTTTTTAGGAAGACCTAAAATGGCTAAAGGTCATATTAAAGAAAAATGTAAAATTGAGGCATCAAAAGTCACTATTTGAGATGTCACCGAAGTTGTTCAAATGAGCATAGGTCAATTTCCCATCATTTCTGACCAAAGCCAAGTAATTTAAAAAGCCAAAGGTATATATAAGTCATATTGGTGCATATGTATCAAGACAAAGATCTCATATCACAAAAATTTAAATTTTCACATAAAGTATCGATACAAGAGGGTTTAGTATTGATACGTAAGGTGTGGTCTCAAAACTTAGTGTGCTTGTTTCGATACAGGCTTAGGTAATATCTAAAGTTATGATGTGATTTTTGGCCAAATGTATTGATACATAAGCAGGAGTATCAATACAAAGCATTGAAGTATCGATACATGCCTCTAAGTCTTGAGACTAGAAATAATTTTTTCCTCTTGGTATTGATACACACTTCATTGTGTTGATACTTATGGCTAAAAGTTGCCTTATGTTTCTATACAAAATGTTTTGTATCGATATACTAAGGCATTTTTGCTAGTTTAAGCCATCTTTCAGCCTTTGCACCATTGATCTGGAAATTCAATGTAAACTTTGTTTTGCCCCAAAAATCATCAAAATTCATATCAAGGTTTAACTTTGGGCTTAGGATTAGATTCGAACAAATTTTTTAGGCCTAAATAGCTAATAACAAGGGACATTTCCATGAAACATATGGTTTGTCAAAGAGCAGGCTTGGCTTTTCTCTATTTATAAACTACTATAGCCTTTTTGCACCGCTATTTACATGGTAAAACTAGTGGAAATAAGATTAGCTGAGCATTGTACCTAGAGTTGTCACCTAGTACATGAGGGAAAATCCCATAATGCCTTTACTTTCAACTTAAAAACATTGGCTGAGCATACCTATGTTAAGAAGCCAATCTTGGCTTAGCATAAGGGAGAAGCCTACAAAGACATTTTCTATCTTGTTCTAAGCCAGTTTTAAAAACTTCTAGCTACCTACAAACTTAAAAAAACACTCCTACAAACACTATTTCATTAACCTCTATTTCAACTAAAAACTTCACTCTCGTAGCTCTTTCAAATCTCTACCAGAAAACCTCTAAAAATTTAACCTTTCGCATAGTTTCATCTTTAAAATCCCTCTCCATCAACATTATTACCAAAAGCTTCTCCTTTTTATCCTTTTTTCTTACTAAACAATAACAAAGAGAGGGAAAAAAACTGAGCTTTGAGTTGCTGCTCAATTATAAAGGAAAGTTTAAGACTTTTTGGTATATTTTCTCTACCTTTCTCCTTTTATTTTCTGTTTTTAACATTTGCATCATTTTAGTGAGCCATTCATGGTGCCATGACCATTCTAGGGCTTTTATGCATTATTATGGCCTTGATTGTGGTAGTTTTACAGCCTTGATGATACATTTTTATGCCTTGATGTTGCTTCAGTGATCAGACCTATTTTGTTTCATTTTTTTCCATCAAAACAACTCTTTATTCATGCATTTCTTATCATGTTTCATCCAATTTCACATGCTCAACATAAGCTCTTTATCCTAACATACATTAAACATGTCTATACGTTTTCTTACATTTTAAAAAGGCTCATAGCATAAAAATGATATCTTGAAAACTCTAGCATGCTTTTCTTTGCTGAAATATGTTCATATCATATTCCATGGCATGATTTTTTATATCATTCATGAAGCTAATCAACCCCATGCAACATATTTGTCAGCTCCCTACATTTTTGTCATTTTTTTATGTTAAAATGTCATCTCTTGCTTGTTTGAATGTGTTGTTCATGTTTCTCATTATATATGTTACGTTATAGTAATAACATTCTATCAAAAATGTTTTCTTGTTTGAAAAAAACTTGATTTTCAATATAAATCTCGAAGTTAAGTCTATGCTACCTCTAAAAGATAGGGACTAGCATGGATTTAACATTTTCACAATATTGGTCCTCCAATATTGGGGATAAATCAAACATTTTAGATTGGGAGTCATGGTGAAATAAGTTTAATAATATTATTCTTCAAACAAAAATGACCTTTTTAGTTGTAAAAAATATTAAGCCTTGATCTTGAGTTTAACACCTTCATTTATGGCATGGTCAATGGGTTGTTCCATCATCTCAAACTACTTCGGGATTATGGAATGAACTCGCGATGATGATATCACTATTTTCTCTATATCATGAACATTTGAATGTCTATCGCTTGAGTTTGACCTTAAGAACCTAAAAAGATTGAATAATCCCTATTTTTTGCTCTAATAGTGTTGTAGTTTGGATTTTAAAAATCATTTTCAAATCGTAAATGATTTTTCTAGGATTGTTTAATATTTTTTCCTTAAATGGTTCCAAATTACCTCTTGAAGGTGTCTTGTTTGCCCTTAGATCATCCTAGATGAGGGAATCATGATTTAAATTAAATCTTTGCTATCCAGAGCCCCAAAAGCTAGCATATTACATTTTGTTTGGCTGTTTTAGCCCATCAGATAATTTTTTTGTCTTATTTAATTTTTTTCCCAAAACATTTGTAGAGTTCTCTTTTCGAAAAAGTATTGTTTATGATTTGATGATTTTGAATGAGTCCGAAATGATTTTTCAAAGTCCATCACACCTTTTCCCTTGTATATGCTACCATTGTCAAAGCACACCTAACTTCAAAAATTAATTCTGCCTAGAAAGTGATTTTCTAGGATTTTTTAAATATTTTTATACTAGTCCTCATCAAGCTAACTTTCCAATGGTATCTCACTTACCCCCTAAAGCCTTTAGGTTAATGCGAAATAAATTTAGGAAGGGAGATAGTGCTATGTTGTCCTCTTATTTTTTAGAATTAAAATTAACTTGGTCTCTCAATTCACCATCATTAAGACATTAGAACTTTTTAAAATTTATTCGATTGGTAGCCTTATAACATAGGCCTTTTAGGTTTGGATCAAGGCTTAAGAGAAAATTATATTTTATTCAAATCCTTGATTTCTCATTTCAAATTACCCTTTTTTTTAAATATCCCTTTTCTCTTAAATCATTAAAACTTTCATCCTTGGGGATACTCCAACTCTATCTCTCTAAGGGGATCCTCCAACCCTGTCTTCCACTCAAAACTTGAATTTTCTTTCTTGGATTTATTCTAGATTTTTAATTATTTTCTTAAATCATCAAAAATATCATTCTTGGGGAGAATCCAACCCTATCTCTTCGAAGGGATACTCCAACACCATTTTCCACTAAAAAACTTGAATTCCTCTCTTAGATTTATTCAATATTCCTGACTATTTTTCCTAAATCATCAAAAATATTCATTCTTGGAGATACTCCAACCCCACCTTCCACTAAAAAAGTTGAATTATCCCCTTTGGATTTATTCAAGATTCTTGATTATTTTCATTCTTGTGGATACTCAAATCCTACCACTCCGAGAGTATACTCCAACCCTGTTTTCCATCAAAAACTTGAATTTTCTATTTTAGATCTATTTAAGATTCCTAAATATTTTCATAAAATATCAAAATCTTTATTTATGAGGATACTCCAAGCTTGCTTTTATCTAAAGATCCTAAGAATTTTCTCTCTTTTGGATACCTCAAATTATTTCAACTAAAACCTTTTTTGCTCTTTAACTTCTCATTGAATCTAGACATGTATCAAAATTGTCATTTTGATTATTCCATAATATCATAGAGAATTACGAGATATATTCTGATTGTCTTTTCTTCTTACGTTTTTGGTGTGTGATTTTTTTCTATGATATTATTATTTTCCTTTTCATCCTACTAATATGTTTCCTTTTTGTAGTGACCAGCGAGTATTCATAGTTAGAAATTGTTTTAAAAAATTTTATAAGGTAATGTTCTATTTTAGCATCTCTCCAGTGCCTAGCACAGAATATCCAAATTTTTAAAATTTAATTCAAAAGTTATTTTTATCAAAAATCCCTATGTTTTTCGTACCTCTAGGGTGTATAAGAGAAAACCCAAATTAACAATTTCCATAAAAGTTCTTGCATTAAAGGGGATAATATCTAAATAATGATGAAAAAAAATTGATTAGGTTAAAC
Source organism: Adansonia madagascariensis (assembly GCA_038381835.1). Taxonomy (NCBI): domain Eukaryota; kingdom Viridiplantae; phylum Streptophyta; class Magnoliopsida; order Malvales; family Malvaceae; genus Adansonia; species Adansonia madagascariensis. Next base: position 4,584,055 of record JBBYHL010000013.1, on the reverse strand, counting down.
CAAAGCAAAAGATATAGTTAGCAGGTACCAATTTTGGGCATCATGTGGTGCTAATCCTTCCCTACAAGTAACCAACTCCCGAACCCAACCAATGAATCTTTAGACCTTGCAGACCATGAAATTAATGTTTTGACTTTCATAACTTCGGATATTGTTTTCAACAAGCATCTGATCATGCCTCGCCCGAAATAGTCAATGGTGACTCTAAATTTATGGTTACTTCTAGTAACTTTCCAAGACCAGTTGGATAAGTGATTCGTCTGATAGTCTCTTTCCCCTCCAAGTTATCATGCCTAATCCAAATCTTAACCAAAGGATAACTCAAAGGCTCTGACCAAACATCATATATCTTTTAAGTCAAGCGAGCCCGCTTTAGAATATCTAGAGATAAGAATAGAAAAAGGCGCATGGTGACAGACACTAAACTTCTCTAAATTTCCATGGTAGTCCTTATACGATGCAAAACATAAAATCAAACATCAAATATATTTAAATCAACATAAAAATCATGCTAAAGTTCACCAAAAAGATTCGGTCAAACATGTTAAGCCCAAAAATAACCTTTTTATTATTTTTGGCAAACAAGTCCCTATATTTTATTTATATTTGCATATTGGTTCCTACATGTTATATATTTACAAAATAACATCAAAAACATCAAAAAATCAACCAATCACACTTTGGTAGGCTCAGTCAACATGGATCTACCTATCCATGGCCTTACAGTTTTTTCTATAACTTTCAAAAATCACAACATAACGTAAATCAACATAAAAAATAACAACTAACGTTAAGATTTGGCCTCCATGTGTTTGATCGTCATGAAAAACAAGAAGAAGTAATTATTCCTCAACAAAACAACCTATATCTGGGTTTTACCAAACTTAAATTGAAGTTATCATATAAGAAATCATGAAAAATAAACCTATAAACATGTTTTAACAACATATCAACAAGAAAATACCATGACTATATATATATGAAAAAATCAACATCATCTCAACAATAATATCAACACATCAACAGAAACATGAATATATAAGAAAAACAAGTTATTTTTAGGAAAAATCAAGCATAACTACTAAAATCAAATAAAATGGATCATGGCCATCATGCTTAACCTTTCAACATGAATTAAGATCCATGAGCTTAGCATGATTTTGGCTCACTAAAAAGAAGAAAAATGAATTATAAAAACAAAACTTTAAGATTTTAGAAGAACTTCTACCTTAAAAGCTTTGAAAACTTACAAAATTTTCAATTTTTGTAGTGTTTTTTCTTAACAAAAACCCCATGTTCTTTCTTGAAGCTTTCTACCCTTATTTATAAGGGAAAGAATCAGCCAATACTTAATCAAATGGCCAAGCATCTTTTCTTCTTTTATTTTATCTTTTTAATTTTTGATTTGATTTTTAATTAACAAATTTATGGTAAGTTGCTATAGCATTAAATATATATATACCATTGTCACATCAAAATCTCTTCAATAATGATTAAGATAAGATCATCTAATTAGATGATGAAAACCAAACTTGTAAAATTTAACGAGAAAAATCCTTACAAAAAAATTAATATTTTAAAAAAATGTAAAACTCATAAAATAAATTAAAATTTTAAAAACTAAATTTATATGTATTTAATTAAAAATATTTAAAGAATTTTAAAAATTATAAATTCAAAAAAATCCAAGCAAAATATTTATGGAGTAGAAAACTCTGTAACTTGGAAATAAAGAAAATCCATAAATGGATTGGGATTTTCGAAGCTGATTTTATTGTATCTTAAGGAGAATATTTAAAGAATTTTCAAGTTCAAAACATGAGAAAATTCTACTAAAAACTTTATAGAGAAATAAAAGCTTATGTTTTGGAGCCGAGAAAAATTTTAAAAAATACATTGAAGCTTGCATAAAATAAGTTAAATATAACATATTATCCAAAATATTAATTTAAAAAATGGTAAGGATGAAAATCTAAAGTCAAGAAGAAGTCTTTACCCAAAAAAATCATGAGCAAAATACTCGCGATACTATAAAAAATTCAAAAATAATTGACAAAATTGACAACTTGACACCTTTTGGTATAAAATGCCAATATATAACCCTTCTTGAATATTTCTAATTTTTTTTGTAGTACATATCGGTATAAATACTACACAAGCGTCAGTAAAAACATATGATAGTCAACTTTCTGAGTTTTATGAGAAAACCTCAAAAATACTTAAAAATGAAAATTTTAACCATGACATTATCTGCAAAAATGATTTTAAAATTTGACAAGAGAGTACTTAAAAACTAATTTTTCTCTTAAATATCTATCTTTTTTATCCGAGATTAACGCTCAAAATGGCACTTTTCTATCATGTAGGCCATTTAGGGATGACTAAATTAGTCTTGAAAGTATGAATTCAACCTGGCAAAAGTCAACCTCTATCGGGGTGACAGCTATGTTCTTGCTCTCGAATAATTAGGATCACTAGACGAAAAAGGCCCAGACAAAATCAAATGTCTATAATAAGACCTCATTGTCGACTATCAAACAGCTAAGAGATATTATAAACTCCTAACAGAACAAGAAAACTAGTATGCAACAGATAACACTAAAGGCTTAATTATTAAAGAGAAAATTGAAGATTTACAGCAAGATGAAACAATATACAATATACAATATACAAATACAAACACAAGCACATAGGAAAAGGAACCAAATTGCATTAACCTGGTGAGGAATATTCAAAGCAATTGTACCATATATAGAACCTTACTACCCCTGCAATGAGCTTAAACTAAAAAAAGGGATTATTATATATTAGATATGCTAAACGCTCTTACTTCGCTTGGATTATTATTTGATAAAATACGAATAGGATTTGATAATTATAAAGAGATTATGCAGCAGAGAGATTTTACCCTTCACGAACTAAAAAAAAGATTATCACCTGTGAAGAATGAAACTAGTCTTATCTTTAAAGAGATTTTATAGTAGAAAGGGAATATGAAAGAGGATAGGAAATGTAGAAAGCTACAGGTTGGAAAATAATTGAGGGAGAGAAAAAAAAGGTTTCTTTCTTTTTTTTTTTCCACTTTCATTAAAGGTAGATTTGACATCATAAATTCACAATATCTTCTTTAATAATTATAATTTTATTTGTTTTGGGATAAGCCCATAAATGGCCCTTGAACTTTATTAAATTAGTCAATGTGATACTTTTATTTTAAAATTATCAATTTTAGTATTTATAGTTTAAATCTGTCTATCATTATGGTACTTTTAGTAACACCATTAAATATTAGTGATAAGACTCTTCTACCTAATAAAAATTTGACATGTAACGGCACATAACAATTCCACGTCTATTAACAAAAATAATAATTTTTAATTTAAAACTAAATAAATATCTTTGAAAACTACAGAATATATTTTTTTATTTTATTTTTATTTCTTTTTTCCTCCCCCTTTTTTTTCTTTTTCTGCTAATCTCTCTTTATTCTAACCTAGTTCAGGTTGTTTTCAGCCAACCACTGATTGGGTTTAATCAATAGAGGCTGGATCGACATCGAGTTTGGTCATTTCCACCCAACTTTCATGCTTTGATTAGGTAATGTTTTCCCGATTCTTTCTTTTTTGTTTCCCTTTTTTTCTTTATAATTTGGTTAAACTTTATTTCTCCAAGAACTAATAGCTTGAATCTATTATAGAAACAACTTTTGATTAGCTGTTGTTAGGATTATTTGATGGGTTGATAGGAAAATAAAGGTTTTTTTTATCTTGAAGTTTTGGTATTTTTAATACTTTATTGTATATTTAACTTAGAATTATACAAGTTTTTTCCTTTTTTATGTTATTAGTAGATTTCAATTAGGGAAAACCATAACTGAGATATGAGGTTATAATTTCCTAGTAATTGGTTTGAGGTAAATTTGCTTTTTCATGCTTTGCTAACCATCACCGATCCAAAGTTCAAAAGGGGAGGAAAAAAATTCTCATAAATGTTTTCCAAAAAATTAAAATAATAAAATAATTTAATTTTATATTTTAGTTTTTCTAACTTTTAAAATAAATTTTTTAAAAAATAATTTTGAAAAAAT
>JBBYHL010000013.1:4561552-4579868 GCA_038381835.1 Adansonia madagascariensis | reverse complement strand
AATAAAATAATTTAATTTTATATTTTAGTTTTTCTAACTTTTAAAATAAATTTTTTAAAAAATAATTTTGAAAAAATAATTTTGAAAAAATTTTCAAATATTATAAATTTTTTAAAAAGTAATTTTGAAATTCTATATTTAATTTTTTTTAATTTTGTTAAACAATCATATATTAGTTTTTAAGAATATAATTTAAAATTTTATATATTGAATATATATTTTAAAATATAATTTTAAATATTTTTATATTTTAGGTAAATGTTTCTATTTTTTTACAAAAATTTATATTTTAATTTTTAAAAAATCAAGTCTTGCCATGTGTCATCACTTGATTGGTTAGCCTCACATCATTACTAATATTTAATGGTGTTAAGACTTGTTATTATATTAATAAATGGTTTGATAATGCACATACCAAAATTGACATTTTTAATATAGAGTCAATATATTGACAAATTTAATTAAGTTGAAGAGTTGTTTATGATAGTATCCCTATTTTTTTCATTGTCTTTTAGGCTTTATTCTTGCATTGGACTATTTAAGAATTCTCATGTCGTAGGTTGTGTGTTTTGGGAAGTTTCTCAAGTTTGAATAATGACTCCTCGATAAACGTTCTTAAATGATGAAAATAAAAATCAATATTAAGTAATAGGCACTTAAGCTTCTGATAAGGTATGAATTTGGATACAATATTTAATGCTCTTCGTAGATAAAGCAGATGAGAAAATGGAGCTTTTCTTTTTAAGTGAAAGGGCAAAGATAAATTTTAATTACATTTAAGGAAATAACGAGTATTAGCATTGTTAATAAAGCTCTTTGCTATATATTCCAATGGAGGATCGGTTATAAATTATAGATATTAAAAATAATATTTATAAATAATAAAAAATTAAAAATATTTTATATTAAATATTTAATTATAGCAAATAAAATACTAATTATATATTATATTATTAAAACTACATTTAAAAAATAATAAATATATCAAATAATATATATTGGAACACATGTTTGATATATTTTCCAATCCCAAATATATATTATATATAAATTATATATATGAAAAATATTATTTAAAAATGAAAAAAGATTAAAAATAATTTATATTAAATCTCAATTGACTATTTAAAATAAATAAAATAGTTAAAAATATTTTACATTCAATCTTAAATTACTATTTAAAATAATAAAAATAAAAACATATTTTATATTAAGCCATTAATTACTATTTTAAAAATAAAAAAATTTTATATTAAATATTCAATTACTATTTTAAAAATATTTAATATTTAAAAATAAAAAAATAAAAAAATTAATAGTAAATCTCAAATTACTATTTATAAATAATAAAAATAAAAAATTTTTATTAAATCCTAAATTATTGTATAAAAATAATAAAAAATATTTTATATAAAATTTTGTATTAATATTTAAAAATAGAAAAAATTAAAAAATAATTTACATTAAATCCTAAATTTTTTAAAAAATAATAAAAATTAAAAAATATTTTATAATAAATCTTGAATTATTATTTAAAAATAATAATAAATTTAAAAAATATTTTGTAGATGTATTGGGTTTAAATTAATTTGGTGTTGGCTCTCTTTATGAAAAGGGGTTCATTTAGTTAAATTCATGTGTACATCCATCTATATTCACATGTACATTCAATTATAGTTCAATACACATTTTGAAGGGAATCTGTATTCTTAGTGAAGTCCAGCCTCATGCCATAATAGCATTTAATATTTACAAAATATCATAAATACACAGCAGAAATAATAAACGTGGAAATAGCTAAAGTTCCCTTATGGACCTTTAGTAGGGGTGTAAATATGTAGTATATTAAAAATCAGATTTAATAACATTAAATCACGTATAGCTAACTCTCAGATATCATTATCCAGAGTTAAATCCAATCCGAAGGAAACTTAAAGGTGGGCAGCTTGTTGTCCAATTGATTCTACGAAGTCGTAGTGTAGACACCTAATTTTGTCTGAGCCTTTTTCCTTGGTAATCCTAAAATATCCAATATCGATAATTAGCTAATAATCTCGATAGGGGTCAACCGTTTCCAAGTGGACTTAGTGTTTTCAAGACCCATTTGGTCATACCTAAATGGCCACTCATGCACGTGATAGAAAAATTATCATTTCAAGGGTTATAAAGAACAAATCTCAGATAGAAAAGATGAATATTAAGTTAAAAATTGTATTTAAATTTATTCTTTAAAAATTTTGAAATTCATTTTTTGCATATGATGTTATGATCAAAAGTCATATTTTTATGGAATTTTTAAGATTTTTTTGGTGAAATTTTTTGAATTAACCGTCATATATTTTTTTACCAATACCCGTGTAGTATTTATGATGATTTGCACTTCAAAAACAATAAAAAATGTTCAAGAAAAATTCATATTGGCATTTATACTATAAGGTGTCAAGTTGTCAATTTTGGTAATTAATTTATAGAATCGCGAGTATCATGCTTGCGAAATTTTTCTTAGTAAAATTTGTTCTAGATTTCATGTTGTCATTTTTTTAATTTAGTATTTTAAGTGATATGTTTAATTTAATTTGTTTTTATAAATTTGAGCGTATTTTAGGAATTTTCTGGATTATAAAATATAAACTTTTCTTATCCATAAATTAAAAAAAAAATTAGTGTTTAAAATTTTAAAATTTTCACATATTTCAATAAAATAGATTGAATATAGTTTTTTGAAATTCCAATTCATTTTTATTAAAAAATAATTTTCTTTTGTAAGGATTTCTCATAAAATTTTATGAGTTTAGAATTTTCAATTACTTTTTCATGTACATAAAACTTCTAAAAAATTACTTTAAAAATTTTTATATGGAAACTTTATTATTGTTATTTTTAATAGGCCAAAATTTATTTTCCATTTCACAGGCTTTGAAACCCAATAATTTTCCTAATAGACCTAATAAGCCCATTTATTTATTAACAACCCCAACAAGTTTGCCAAGCCCATTTTTAATTCTCTGCCAAGCCCATTTCATTCTATACAAGCCCAATAAGCCTATTTCTTGATCATTCCATCAAGGCCCAATTAGGCCTATTTTAATTTTTTGAATAAAACCGAATAATATTTACTCTCTCTAAAATTTTTATTAATTCTTTTTTATCCAAAAATTTCATATGAATATTTATAATTGGGCTTTTTACATGTTTAAATTCATAAATAAATCTGTTAATTTATAACTTTTAAGATCTTACAATTTAGTCTTTCCAATCTTTTTTTATAAAATTTGTAATTATGACTCTGTTTTTTCATTTTTTTTTCATTCTCAAAATTTTGTTTATATTTATTTTAATTATAAAATTTATTGATTTATTTACATGAACTAGTTTGGCTGGAATTTAATTTTTTCTTAACCAATTTACTTACATTTTAACTATTACTAAATTAATATTATCCTAAATCATCATGAAACCTACCCTTAGCACACATTAGGCTTTTGACTGAGGTTAGATGATTATTATATGAAAACAAATTAATTACTTAATGCCTAGAAAAATCTACAAAATAAATTAATAAAAAAATAAATAAAATAATAAAGAAAATTATAGAATTTTTTAGAACCCTTTCGGCCAAAAGGGTTTCTTACACCCTTTGGCTGAATTCCTTCCCTTATAAATAGGGGAAGGTTGGTTCATTTGAGGGCTTTGGCATTCCAATAAAAAAAACAATAAAAGCATTAAAATTTCTTAGTTTTTTAAGTGTTTTGAGGTAATTTCTCTTACAAAATTTTTAATTTTTTGTTTATTTCATGTCTAATTCTTCCTTTCAGTGAGCCTTATGACTACTTAGCTCATGGATTTTTGATCCATGTTGAAAGGCCAAGTATGATAGCTAAGAACAATTATTTTTTTTAATTTTGTTGTTATATTTGATTTTTATTAGTAATATATTGATTCTCATCATGATAATTTTTTGTTAATAGAAATATTGTTATTTTCATGTATATATTTTTATATTACTTTTCTTAATATTTTCATTTTGATTTGTGTAAATCATTCATTATTCATCATGTTTTATGCATATTTATGCTTCGTAAAAGTTAAACATATATATATGTTGATATTCATGAAAAAATGAGATGGAAAAATTTATTTTTTGATGAAACACATGCTGACCGAAAATGGTTAAGGCCTTTGGATAATCATTTGTGTTTGATTTCATGGTATTTTGGATTATTTTGTAACATTTGAAATTTGTAAAGATAAAAAATAATTTTCCTAAATTTTTAAAGGCCTTGGAAGGGCATTTCCATGATTGGCTAAATCTACATGTATGATTTTTTTATTTTTTTATATTTTAAGCTATTTTGTAATTATGGAAAATCTAAGAACTAAGTTGTAAAAAATTGTAAAACTTTTTCCATGGCCATCGTTGCTTGGCCGAACCAATTAGTAGACCTTTTGGGGTGCCTTTCACGTGTATTTAGCATGTTTGGATGTGATTCATATATTTTTAACCTTTTTAGGTTTTTTTGTAATTTTAGAAAGTTCAAGGGTTTTTTGTAAATATTGAAAATTTTGTCCTAAGGCCAAAGGTACTAGGCTGAATGCTTTTGATTTAGTTTGTTTTTTATGATGATTTTGATGTGTTTGATATTTGATTTTGTGTTTTATTTCATTTAGGGACTAAATTGTAAAGTTAGAAAACTCCAGAGTTTATTAGGAAAACCTTGCATTCATCGGGTTAGAATAGTCATTTCACATACCCAATTACCCATTTAGGGTATTTAGGTCATTTTAGAAATTTTTTTATCTTTTTTAGCCATTTTGAAAGCTAAAATGTAATTTTGAGAAAATTAGAGACCTAGTAGCAAATTTTGCATTTTAGGTTAATTTTGATGTTTAAGTTACTCATTTAGGGTAAAATTCTCCTTTCTTATCATTTCTAGGTCCTTTAGAGTTATCAGAATACTTAAACGCCAAAGGTACACCTTAAACATATTTTAGCAATTTATCATAGAACCAAGTCCTATTGATCACCAAGATACTTATATATCGAAGGTACACAGTAGGAATAGGTTCAAACTTTCATGATAATATCGAGTCCTTTAGGCTTACTCGAAGTAGACTTTAGGGACATTTTAATAATTTACCCAAGAATTAAGTCATATGTAATCACTAGGATTCTTTCATGGTGAAGTTGTGCATAGGATAGGTTCATTTTTTATGATTGTTTTTGAGTCTTTTAGGGGATACTTTCACATCAAAGATATACCCTAGTGGAATTTTGGTAAATTTGTATTAAAATCGAGTCCTTTAAAGTTACTAGAATACATTCATGTCGAAAGTCTCTAAAAGACATTTTGGTCTTATCGACCAAATTCACATCCTTGGAATCGAGCTTAGTACATTTTGTCTAAACTGAGTTTTAAGGTATTTTTTATTACTTAAATAAAATTAGAAATTTTAAATTAAGGCAATGTCTCCAAATTAAAATGGTATGTGCTCTTCCAATATATGAGAGGGGTTCTACAGATTATTTGAATAGCGAGATATCATTCTAAAGAGAAAATCATGATTTTTTAAATTTTATGAAAATAAAACCATATGATTCCTCTAGTCCTCTAGTGGGGTACATAAGAGATTTTGGTTAATAAGATAAACCTTTCATATTCCTCTGACTATCTAGTGGGGTATGAAAAATATTCTAACATTTATATTCCTTTGACTCTCAAGAGGAGTGCAAAAGATATTTTGATTTTCAAAAATATTGAAAACCCAATTTTCTCAGATAAAACAATAAATTTGTTTCATAAATTTTGATTTTAAAATTTTATAATGATATTTTGATTTTTTTAAATTTTATTTGTATATAGAAATTATAATCAAATACCGTATATTGAAACTGAATAAAGATCAAATTTTAAGTTAACATTGAATTAATAAGATATTAATTTCTAGGCATCACGAGAGGGTTAATCTTTACTTGTTATTGTAACCGACTCTCAGACCCTTTTACATGATCTTTGGTACTATTGCAAATCTCAGAGTTTATTTAAGGTTTCATCGCCTTTGACATAAACTTCGATAGATGACTAATCTCAATAGCCAAAATAGATTGGTAGTGATTCCAAAATAAATAGTTGTTTAGTAATGACTATTTAGAGTTAAGTCGAGTAAGCAATTCATCTCGACAACTCAGTCCTCAAAAATGGTAATAACAATAATAATAATAATAATAATAATAATAATAATAATAACAAAAATGTGGCCTTTAAAAATAATAAATAATGACATATATATATATAGGAATGAGGGATACACTCACCTTTTTAGGTTTGACTAGTTAGGATCCGTATCCAAGCCATGTTGAGAGTTGAGCCCAAAATTAATCACATGTTAAATAAATTTTGATTAATTTGATTTCAATTGGTATTTAACTATAACTCTCCATATTTTCAAAACAAAAACTTTTATTTTATGGAGATTTCGATATATGTTTTTCACTAACCCTATGTTTCCTTTGTAACATTATTTTTAGGAAAATTTAGGACAGGGTTTTTATTATTTTTAAAAGAGTCAAGTCATAAAAGGTAAGTTTGTTCCCTTACATACATTGTGCACGTGCATATGCATAAGACTCTCCTTCAGGCATATGAAGAGGGCATAGGAACCTAATGTTTTAGGAGGAGGTGAAATAGCTCTATCTCCTTAAGTGTTAGCCTCTGTTTGGGCCAATGAAAAACCTACCGGGAGTAAATTCCTACATCTGCTTGAGGTGTTAGCCTCATTACGAACATTGAAGATACTCCTACTTGAATTAAACCTTTATCGACATAAACCCATGATGGGTAAGGATTAGGGTAACTCCTTACTTTTTTCCAAACATGAGGATCAATTTGAGAACCTATACAGATGTCTAACCTAAACTTTATGTAATGAACTACAAGGGCCTCACCTAGCTAGAGCCATACCTAGTTTTAGAGGTTACCGAATTAGGTACACCTAGGGGAACCCATATTTCCCTTTTTTTTTTATTTTAGTTCTGAACATGTAAATCATACGATGTGATCGAACATCATTGTTTATGGTAAGATTTTTGTTCCACTTCAAAAGGTGTTATCATTGTTTTATTCAACTATCAAGTAATGATGAATGAATATCCTCACTAGTGAAGCTATTATTTCTTTTTACCTTGCAAGCCATTATGTAGCCTTAACTACATGGTGTAGACGTGTAGGTCAATGATGATGTTTATGCATTATCACCAGCAACAAGACTTTTTCATTTGCCCTAATTTAGTGAAATTTTTCTTGCATTAATTTTTGGTTTTCTGTGCTAACTTTTTTCCTTTTACATTGGGTGATGCAGAATGAACATTGTGATGCCTATAATAAGATTAATTCCTTTTTTTGTAAGACCCTACAAGTGCTTTAATTTTTTTTTCGGGGTAGTCCTTTTTTTTCATGATAAGCCTTTTGTATATATTTATTTGTACCACTTTGTTACAAACTTTGATATTATATTAATTTCATTCATGCTAGGTAGAATGAAGATTTTTTCGGATTTAAGAGTCATCTAAAACAAATTTCTCTTTTAAAGTAAAAGCGTAGAGAGTATCAAATGTCATTGACTATGGAAGATTAATTCTCAACATGCTTAGAAATGATGGATGCAAATTATTGTGACATAAGGGAAAAATTGATGAAGCAGCAGGAGGAGATGTAAGCAACCTTCATTCTAAAAAGCCAAGAAATTAAGGGAATCACCCTAATACTACCGTTTGCTGATTTAGGCCAAAAAGGTAACCATTAGTGGAAATAATAGCTGCTAAAGAGAATGTAAATCCAGGAACTTAAGGAAATCACCCTTATACTACTATCAACTCATTCGAGGCAAAAGGGCAACCCTTGTTATAAAAAAAACCCTTATCTTTGAATGAGACTATTTTCTGAAACATGCACGTTAAATGTTTTAATAAGATAAAAATTATTTCTAAAAAGCAAATATATTTGAAAACATAATGATGAAAAATCTCAAGAATACTAACGATCAATGTTGAGAATGGGTTTGTACCCTTACATTTATTTCTTTGTCAATAAAACTCTGATCATTGAAAGACCTAGTACAAAAGAAAAAAATAGAAGAACTGCTAGTATCACTTGTGGGACTTACCAAAATTTTTGTGAGGAAAACCATTTGGAAGAAATTTAGGGACATCCAAAAATCCCTAAATACCTGGGTTGTCAACTTTCAATTGTAGAAATCAATTTTGAAAATTAAATTCATCCTCTTTCCAACTTTACCTTTTGATCCTAAACCTTTCACAAATAATTTTGGTACCTGTTGAAGAGCTAATTGTTAGGATGATAAATATAACATTAAATTGGTCTAATTTTCAAAAAACAATTCATACTTCATATGACCTAATCCATTCGTGCCTAGGAAAATGGGACATGTATCCTATTCACCTTGAAATTTTTAGGCTAATCCAAAGGTTTTCAGGTTTTTAATCCACTTTGAGAAAACAATTATCATTCAAGAAATTTTACAAAAGATCACTAGTCTTCAAAAGAGTTGAAGATCATGTGTTTTTAACACAGAGGTTTTAAATAAAATGTATTTTTTTTTAGAATTGTTTTAAGAAACATGAAAATGTCTCATAAAAAGAAACAAAGGGTCTTTCAAATTGAGCAGCCTAAAATAAGAATAAAACTTAACCCATCAGAAGGAGAAAATGAAATAAAAATTAGACATTGTGAAGAAAAAAGAATAAAAACAAGTGTTTAATGGTGATATTTAAAGATAAGTCTTTGATAGTGATATTTAAAGCATTCGAAAGTTTTCATTCGAAAACAGGTCTTCGATGGTGATATTCAAGGACAAGGCTCCAATGGTGATTTTTAAAACATTCAAAAGTTTTCATTTAAAAATAATTCTTCGATGGTGATATTCGAAGCATTCAAAAATGTTTTCAAAGTCTTTGATGGTGAAATTTTAAGCATTTCAAAACTTTTCTTTGTTATGAAACAAGTTTTCAGTGGTCATATCCGAAGCATCCTAAAACCTGTTTTCAAAGTCTTCGATGGCGATATCCGAAGCATTCTCAAAATGTATTTTCAAAGTCCTCGATGGCAATATCCAAAGCATTTAAAAAGAGTTTTCAAAGTCATCAGTGGCGATATCCAAAGCATTTAAATAGAGCTTTCAAAGTCTTCGGTGTTGAAATCGAAAGAATTTAAGGAAACTTTCAAAGTCTTAAATGGCGATATTTGAAGCATTTAAAAAAGCTTTCAAAGTCTTCGTGGCAACACTTGAAGCATTTTAAAAAGTGTTTTCAAAGTCTTCAATGGTGATATTCAAAGCATTTAAAAAAATGTTTTTAAAGTCTTTGGTGGTGAAATTTTAAACATTGTAAAGTGTCTTCAAAGTCTTCGATGCTAAAGTTTAAAGCATTTCAAAAGTTTTTGGTTTCAAAGCAAGTCTTAGGTGATGAATTCCAAAGTATTTTAAAAAGTTTTAAAGTTTTTGGTGGCATATCTAAGGTTTGTAGTGATAGTAACCGGAATAATTTTTAAAGACTTTGATGTCATATGCCAAATCTACTAGTGGTGGTTATTAAACTTGTGTTCTTTTTATAGGTCAAAACACATCCATGGTGAAAGAAAAAAGAAAATCCTTATAGAATATCCTCTCAGATGAAAAATCAAGGACAAGCCTGTAAGGATGCCAATCTGGCAAAATTCAATGAAATTGATGCATTACTATTGAAGGCGACTGGTCTAGGGGTCATGGTGGTATGCCAATCAAGGATAATTTCTATCGTAACTTTAAAATTCTATATCTTTCTTTTTAAAAACAAAGAATTTTGAAAAAAAAAATTGATTTATAAATAGTGGGCATTCCATCATAGACCATGAATTTTGTTAATAATAATTTTTGGTATCTAAACATTTTGAAATTTTTTTCTTTGGTAGATGATCACCATGAGGTTGAACTCTCTCAGAAAAGTCCTTTACTTCTATTTATATGATTGTCCTAGAAATTCGACCATAGACTTTTCACAACCTTAGACCTTTTATACTTAAATGTTTTTTTCCTAGATTCCTATAAGTCAAATAAATAGGTTATGCTCTTAAAAGATTTAGATACCAATAATTTGACATGCGTTAAAATAATGATGGTATCCCAAGATCTTTCAAATTTATTTGGATAACCTTTTACTGTCACTTTCATGACACTTTTCCAAATCCTTAGTTTAGGAAGAATAAGGACAAACAACATGAGCCAAAAATACCTTTTCTTTCAAGTAAAACATGTTCAACCAATGTTTGATAAATAAGATCTAAGGTTTATGTTTTCTCAAAAGCTCAACCATAACCATGATTCATAAGTGGCTACTAAGCTGATAATGTTGAAAGCATACTTTAAAACTTTAAGAATTAAGTGCAACATCATGTTATTAAGGTATTCAAAATGACTTGAGAAAGAAAACAACCCTTTCCCCAAGCAAAATTCTTACCAGTTCAAATGGCTTTGTTTAAAATGATAAATTGTCATCTTTCTCTTTCCTTTTGCAGGTATAAAAAATTATTCCCTTTGTGATCCCCTTTAAGCCTATTGATTTATTTCTTTAAACCTTAAGCAAGGATCACTCTCCATAATTGGGGGCAAAGTAAAGCAAAGCTTCAAGATCAAAAACAGAAAATTCCATTCTAAAGTTACAAAAAGAACAAGTCAATTGTCACAATGTAAATTTTAAAGAATCAAGAAAGTTTATATTTTAAATTCCTTCAAAGTGAGGAAAAAAGTTCAAATCTCAAGTTTCTATAAAGTGTAGAATGAAAAATGTTCAAATTTCAAGTTTGTTCAAAACAAAGAATCAAGAAAGTTCAAGTTTTAAGCTTATTTAAAGTAAAGAATGAAGAAAGTTCAAAGTTTTAAGTTCGTTCAAATGTAAAGACATGCCAAATGGGAATCCTTCTAAAAAGAAATATTTCTTGATCTATCACCCTTGAAAGTCTTGATTTAAGCCTATTCATCTTTTCTTTCTAAATCCTAAACTATAGCATACATTACATACCTATAAAAGTCTATTTGATCAGACATAGCTATTTGAGTTGTCAGGCCATTCCTAGGAAGTTTCTTTTAAATTCAACTTTTTGGATGATTTTTGAGTTCTCAAGAACATGAAAGGCAACCAATTAAAAAAGTTCTAGACTAAAAACTCAAAAAAGGCAGTCTAAAACAAACTTAAAGGCTTTGGAATTGCTCTTAAACTGACAAAAGTAGCCACCAAAGAAAAAAAAACTCTTCCATGTTGATCCATAAATGATTCCAAACTTCTAGAAATTTCATGATTTTAGCAAAAAGTTGAGTCAAATGCCTTAATATTGATTTGATTCAAAATAATCCTTTAAAATTTTCATGCCCAACCTTAGGAATTGATGCTTACCAAAGGTCTTCCAAACAACCTCTCGAGACTTGGTGTTTACTAGCATTAGTTTAATATCTACAGACTATTATATTTAAAGATTAAAAAGATGCTATGACTTGACTATTTTGCCTTTCAATGAGTTCCCATAAAAGAATATCACTTAAACCTAGTCTTGATAAATCTTAACCTTGTTATATAATTTTTTTCAAGACAAATTTTAGTAGTGCCACCCCATTTGTGCCTCTAAATTCATTTCCTTATCTTATTCCAAGATGTCCTAAATGGTGATTATCAATCACAAGAAATCTTTAATAGATGAAAATAACCTATCCTTTATCCTTGATATTGGAAAATTTATGGTTAAAATTATTTTGAAATTTTCATAGTTTTCAATCAAATCGATTATTTCCCAAGTTAAAAAGAAAAGGTGATCTCATTCAGTATATCCTAGAATTTAGATGAATTGTGATATTTCTCATGATTTTAATGAAAGTTTATATATATGCCTTGTACAGATATTTATCCAACTACATAAGTTGTATCTTTGAATTAATAAATACTAGTTTGATATTTGATGACCTTTCAAGAAAAATTGAATGATTCCTAAATTCTTAAAATCAAGATTAGAAGAAGGATTTTGAAGGGTAAATATCTAATCACCCTTTAACCTTCAATAGCAAGCCATCAAGAATAAAAGAAATCAACAACAATGAGGCTCTGATTTGTGAGGCCTCACCAACATGCAAGAATACTAACCTTCATGATTTTTGAATTAAATGTCCTCTTCATTCAATACTGTGAAAGCTAGGTGAAGTAGGATTGAAGTCTACTTTATTTATTCCCATAAAGGTTTAGGAGAGTTTGAGTAAGATATCCTCTTTATTCGATCCCGTGAAATGTAAGTAAAGCTTTTGAGTAAGTTATCCTCTTCATTTGATCCTGTGAAAAGTAAGTGAAATAGAATTTAAATCTACTTCGTTTGATCCCGTGAAGGGTAGGCAAAGTTTTGAGTAAAATGTCCTCTTCATTCGATCCTATGAAAGATAGGTGGAGTAGAATTTAAGTCAACTTCATAATCTCATGAAAGGTAGGCAGAGTTTTTAAGTTAGATGTCATTTTCATTCAATCCTGTGAAAGGCAGGTGAAGTAGGATTTAAGTCAACTTCATTTGATCTAGTAAAATGTAGGTGGAGTTTTTGAGTAAAATGCCTCTTTATATGATCTTTTGTAAGGTAAGTGAAGAAAGCTTTAAGAAAATGGCCTTTTCATGCAATCCATATTGGGTAGGTAAAGAAGTTGACTTTTTCGTTCGATCTTGTGTAAGATAGATAAAAAAAGATTTAAGAGAAGCGATAAGGTAAGTGAAGAAGGCTTTAAGTCAACTTCATCCGATTAAGCAGAAGGATATGTGGAGTTTTTATTTGTCAACTTCACTTGGTTAGGAACAAGTGGAGTAAAATGGCCTCCTCATGCTATCCTATGTAAGGTATGTGAGCAAGTCTGGCCTTTTCATTCAATCCCATGTAAAGTAAGTGAAAAAGGCTTTTGAAAGCCTAAAAATAGATGATGGGCTCGGTCTAATAAAACTTGGCACCAAGCCTAAGAGTAACTGATAGCCATTGCCCAGTCAAAATTGATGTTTAAAATTTGAAAGCCCAGCATAGTTGGTTAGGTAAAAAAGCAATGAAATTGGTGTATATATATCTCTAAAGAAAAGAAAAATGCCTTTTTTTGCATAAAGGCTTATCATAGCTCGAACAAAATCGTGTCTATTTTGGTCTTTGCCCTGTTCCTGATCCTTAACAATGGCCAAAGAGGGGCAGTTGTATAAAACCTAATTTTGACCAGGCCTTTTACCACAATATATGAATCTTGACTAGCTCGACTTAATAGGTAAGTGTACCCCTCGTTCCTATATAAATCATATATCTTTATTCTTTTATTTTTTAGGGGCCATATCATTATTATTTTTTATTTTTTAAGTTTGGGGATAAGTTATCATGATGAATTGCTCACTCAACTTAATCTTAAATAGTCGTTATGAAACAACCATTTTTCTAGAGTCATCACCAGTTTATTTTGGCCTAGCGAGGTTGGTCACCTGTCAGAGTTCATATATTAAGGGTTATGGAACCCTTAAAAACAAACTATAAGGTCCACTATTATAGTAGAAATCACATGAAAGGGCCCATGAGACGGTTACAATCACAAATAAGGATCAATCCCTCTCATGATGCCTAACAATTGATACCTTATTAATCACATATTAATTTAAATTCTAATTTCTATCTGATTTCAATATTCAATATTTTATTATATTCTTATTTATAAAAATAAAATTTTATGAACCAAATTTATTATTATGAATGAAAAAGTTGGGTTTTTAATGTTTTTGAAAATCAAAATGTCTTTCGCACCCTTCCAAAGAACCAGAAGAACATTAAAGTTTTTATCATCCTCTTTCATACCCCTCTAGCTTGTGGAATACGAAAGGTTTTAAGAAATCAAAATATCTTTTGTACCCAACAGGAGAGTCGGAGGAATACAAAAGGTTTTATATTTTCAAAATTTAGAAAATTTGATTTTCTCATTTTTAAAAAGATATCACATTACTAAAATAATTTGTAGAACCCCTCTTATATGTTAGAAGAAATTTCAAGTACTATTTTAACATCTGAGACATTACTTTAATTTGCAAATTTTCTAATTTTATTAATAATAAAATAAAAGTCCTCCTAAAACTTGGTTTAGACTAAAAGTACTAAATTTGACTCCAAGGATCCAAATATGGTCCACAAGACCAAAACGTCCTTTAGAGTACTTTCGACATGAAAGTATCCTAATATCTCTAAAAGACTCGATTTTAACATAAAATTACTAAAGTACCTTCAGAGTATACTTTCGGTATGAAAATATCTTGGTACCCCTAAGGACTAAAAAATGGTCATAAAATATAAACCTAAACCTAATGCAGTAAAAGAATTATGGTGATTACATAAGACTCAATTCTAAAAAAAAATTACTAAAATGGCCCTAGGGACTACTTCATCTTGAAAGCATCTTGGTAATTCTAAGGACTCTAAAACGATAAGAAATGACTATTTTACCCTAAATGGGTAATTAAAATATCAAAAATGACCTAAAATGTAAGAACTACAATTAAAACCTTAAACTTTTGAAAATTACACTTTGCACCCAATGAAAAATCGAAAGAAAACGAAAAGTTATAATATTTTTTACACCTCTTTGGAGAATATGAGGAACATTAGAAATATTCCAAAATGATCAAAACACTTAAATGGAGAATTTTTCGAACGAAATTAAAACTTTTCCATTTTTTCAATTTAGTCCTTACACTAAAAAAAATCATAAATAAACATCAAGCATATCACAAAAATCATGGAAATCAAACCAAAAGTCACAATAAGTGTTTGACCAAGCACTCATGGCCTTGAAACAAATTTTTTTTTTCATTTTTTTGAAAATAAGTCCTTAAACTTTTTAAAATTACAAAAAATCCTCTAAAGGCTAAGACATGTATTTCAACATGTTAAAAACACATGAAACACACTCCTAAAAGTATATAAAACTTTCGGCCAAGTATGGAAGACCATGAAATAAAATTTTTCATTTTTACGAATTAATCCCTAACATTTCTATATTTACAAAATAACCACACAAAAAAACACATCATACACACAAATATATAAGATCGGCCAACATAGGAAGTACATTTCCAAGGCCATGAAATTTTAGGAAAAATTATTTTAAAACCCCCACAAGTTTCAAATATTCCAAGATATCACAAAATAAAGCATAAAAATATTATCAAAAATCACCATCACATTCTGCCAAGACCAAAAACAAATATACATAAAAATTATCCAACATAACATCATGAATATAAAACAAAAATAAACATCATCTAGTTTAAATACAAAAATAAAATCATAAAAAACAAATACATATAATATATTCATTAACATATTAACATGAAAATAATAAGAACAATAATGTAAACATAAACATATATATAACAAAATCAACACCATATAAACAACAAATTTCATTAAAAAAATCAAGCTATAATTAAGCATAACAACAAAATATAAAAAATTGATCAGAGCCATCATGTTTAGCCTTTCAACATTATCAAGCTTTATCATAAAACTTAAAATGGGCCTAATTGGGCCTTAGCAAAAAATTAATGGCATAATCACAAATAAGCTTATTAGGCTTGTCGAAAATGAAATGGGCTTAGGAAAAATAAAAAAATGGGCTTGGCAAAGTTATTAGGCTTCATGAGAAATTATTGGGTTTGTTGACACTATTTACAAAATTTTAAAGTTTTAGGTCCGTTAAAAAAATTTGGCCTAAAATAAAATTAAAAATGAAAAACAAAAAATTTCTCATAAAAATCCACAGTGTTGAATTCTAAAGGAAATTTTGATAAATTTTACGTGTAAGAAAAAAGCAATTAAGAATTTTAAACTCGTAAAATTTTACAAGAAAAAACTTTATAAAAGAAAATTGTTATAAAAAATGCAAAACTCAAAAAATAAATCGAATTTTCAAAAATTATTTACTATGTCTTTGATAAAAATATTTAAAGAATTTTAAAAACTATAAACTCAAAAGAATCCTATTGAAACAGTTTACAGAGTAGAAATCTCTATATTTTGGAAATGAGAAACATTCCAAAAATATATTTAAATTTTATAAAAATGAATTTTATCCAACAAATTAATCAAAATATTAATTTATAAAAACAATAAAGATGAAAACTTGAAATTCAGAACAAATGTTACTTGAAAACTTTTTACGAGTATGTTACTTATGGTGCTATGAAAAATTCAAAATTAGTTACTAAAATGAAAAACTTAACACCTCATGGTATAAATGCTAATATAAGTTTTTTTAAATATTTTTGATTTTTTAGGATGAGTATTGGCATAAATACCATACAAATATTGCTAAAAATATACGACAATTAACTTCTCAAATTTTACGAAAAAATCTTAAAAAATTTTTAAAAATGGAAAATTTGACCATGATAACATCTACAAAAATGGATTTCCAAATTTTGAAAAGAAAATATTCAAAAACAATCTTTCTCTTAAATATTCATCATTTTTATCCGAGATTAGCCCTCAAAATGGTATTTTTTCTGCCATGTGGACATGCGACCATTTATATATATGACTAAAAAAGTTTTGAAAATGTCTAGTCCATCTGGGGAAGGTTGCTTTTAACCATGGTAGCTGCTAAGTTCTTAATCCCATATATTTAAGACTACTTAAAAAAGGGCCCGAACGAAATTAGGTATCATAGCTGTCCCTTTTTAGCCATTTCTAAGCATTAAGAATAGGGCAATGACTAAATAGACATGATTTCGTTTAGGTCACAAAACAAACTAAACTAAAAACTTTACATCAATAACAAAACAACTAAGGATGAAACCTAGTTTAAAGTATGGAATTGATTAGTGCAAAACCTAAGTCTAAAGAATTGACCAAGGTAAAACCTACATCTGAAATGCGTTGATCAGGATGAAACCTTATAAGTCAACTTGAGTGACCAAGGTAAAACCCAAGTCTAAAATAGCTTGATCAGGAAGAAACCATGCGAATCAATTTGAGATGATCAGGTATAAACTTAAGTCTAAAAAAGGTTAACCAGGACAAAACCATACGAATCAACTTTGAATAACCAAGGTAGAACCTAAGTCTGAAATGGGTTGTCCAAGACAAAACTATTCTATTCAACTTAAATTGACTAGGGTGAAACCTAATTCTGAAAAGGATTGACCGAGACAAAAACATATGAGCCAACTTTGAATGACCATGGCAAAACCCAAGTTTGAAGTGGGTTGACCGAGATAAAACCATATAAGTTGACTTGAGATGACTAAGGCAAAACTTTAGTCTAAAAAGGGTTGACCAGGATGAAACCATACAAGTCAACTTTGAATGACCAAGAACCTAAGTCTAAAATAGGTTGATTAGGACGAAACCATATGAATCAACATGGGATTACAAGTGTAAAACCTAAATTTGGAAAGTTTGACAAGAATGAAACCATATAAGCCAACTTTGAATGACCCAGGTGAAACTTAAGTATCAAGTAAGTTGATCGGGACAAAACCATATGAGTCAACTTGAGATAACAAAGGTAAAACCTAAGTTTAAAAATGGTTGATAGGGATGAAACCATACTGTAGACACCAAATTTTGTCCAAGCAGTTTTTAGGACACTCGTTATTCAAAATAATTCAATTAATCAGGCCACTTTTAACTTGGGTTGTTGGATCCAAATTAATTGGGTTTAATTCAATTTAATTTAGGCTTGTTAAGATACAATATGAAAAAATAAAATAAAAAGGAGTGGCCTGGGTTTTGAACCAATGCCACCCTTGTAAATCTATCAGCAACACACTAAGTATATGTTATAGTCATAAAATAACAAAAAAATTAAAAAAACCACAAAAATAAGGGAGTATAGGCCACCTTATAGAGTGGGTCGTTCATGACCCACATGCCAAGCATGAATTTATGTCATAAAATGACAAACAGATAAAATGACAAAAAGACAAAAAAATGAGAGGCTTGGGTTTCAAACCCAAGCGACTTTTGTGAAATGGGTCATTTATGACCCACACACCAAAGCTAAGTTTCTAGCATAAAATGAAAAAAAACAAATGAAAAATTAAAAAGAACAAAAAAAAAGATAAATAAAGAAAGCCGACTACCATGGAGAGCATGGCAGCAGCTCTGTTCATTTGTAGAAACAACCATGGTAGCTTCTGCCATGGATCTGATTCCTATACCACCAACCATTTTAGCTTTTTTTGGTGCATATAACCACCAAGGAAGAGAACTGAAAGGGGGGGAGATC
>JBBYHL010000013.1:4515649-4561452 GCA_038381835.1 Adansonia madagascariensis | reverse complement strand
AAAAAAAATCAAAAAACTCAAAGGGGGTTTTACGTTTAAAGAGGTTTTAGTGCTTATTTCAAGAATCCAAACAGTGAAAAAGAAGCTCATACATAGGGGAAGAACATACTAGCATTTGGGAATGATCCAACGGTGGACGATGGTTGGATTTAAGGTGAAAAGTTTAAACTTCTCTTATAAATTTAGAAAAATCTAAAAAGATTTAGAAAAATTTAACTCCGGACTTGGAAAGAGAAGGTTGAAAAAAGTCTAAAGGTGAAGTTTGAGAGCTAATGGCCGGTGGTGAACGATGATTGACTATAGTGGCCAGCACCCGAAGTAGTGATCGATCACCAATTTCTAGAATTTTTTTTTGTGTTCTAGTCTTAGGGTGAGGAAGAAAAAGAAAAGAAAGAAAGGAAGCAGAAAAGAAAGAGAAGAAGAAAGAAAAAGAAATAAAACAAAAAAAATAAAATTGAGTGGCCTGGGCATATACGGGAAGAAAACTAGCCATCAAGTCTTACCCGATCTTTAGGTATGAAATGTAAAAAAAAATTTAAAACTGCTACTGGGACATGGGATGTCATTTTTATATTTGAGGTTGTATTTTATCATTATGAAATGCTTGTTTAAATGCCCCTTGATGATATTTGTTCTATGCCTTCAATTTTTAATATTACTGATTTATTTTTTAGTTTTTGTCATATTTATTTGATATGCTAATGTATGTATATATATTATTTTTTTTAAAAAAAAACCTAAGTTAGATTAAAATTAACCCAAATAATGGGATTAATTTTGGTCTACTATTTTTCACAAATTAACGCTTTAATCTTGGGGTAATATTAAGCTATTTATGTTGGGATTCAAGGTTGAAAGAGCCTAGACATTCTTTTTTGTTTTAAATAAAATGTCCTTTTTTAATGTCCAAACTTGTTTATGCCTTGATTTTTGCCTAGAGTCCTTGTGTTAGTGGCATGAATAATGGGCTACTTCATCATCCCAAGCTACTCTAGGATGGTGTAGATTAGCTCGTTAAGCCTATGTTACTCAATGATTTCTACCATGAACATTCAGATGTCCATGCCTCTAATTTAGCCCAAAAAAATCAAGGAAAACCAAAAATTTCCCTTATTTTATGTTGGTAACACTG
Organism: Adansonia madagascariensis; assembly: GCA_038381835.1. NCBI lineage: Eukaryota > Viridiplantae > Streptophyta > Magnoliopsida > Malvales > Malvaceae > Adansonia > Adansonia madagascariensis. The sequence continues at coordinate 4,560,320 of JBBYHL010000013.1, read as the reverse complement.
TATTCATGACTTGAAAAATTATTTTCGAAGCATAAACAATTTTTCATGAATTTTCTAAAATTTTTCCTTATGAGGGATTGAATCACCTTTCATATGGTGCTTGTTTGCCCTAGGATCATTTCGAGTGAAGGAGTTATGATTTTTTGAAGTTTTACTATCTAGAACACCTAGAATCAGTGATTCACATTTTGTTTGGGCTATTTTAGCCCACTAGTGAATTTTGTTAGATTTTTCTAATAAATTTCATGAAAATTCATGAAATTCCCTTTCCAAAAAGGTATCATTTGTGATTTAATAATTCTTTATGAGTCCGAAATGATTTTTCAAAGTCAGCTGCTCCACTTCCCCTATATATGCTGCCAGTGTCAAACCAGTCCCTACTTTGAAAAATATATCCATCTAGGAGGCAATATTCTATGATTTTTAGAATAATTTTATATTGATTCTTATCAAGTTAACTTTCCAATGGTACCTTACACGACCCCTGGAACCTTTGGGTTTGTCCAAAATAAAATTGAAAATAGTGTTGTCCCCTATTTTCAACATTTTTCAAGATTAATTGATTCCTTCAAACTCTTGCTCCTAGGCATTCAAATGCCTCTATGTGATCTCGATTAATCTATCTAGTCAAAAGGAATATGCATTGAATCCTATAGGCTTAGATCAAGGCACAAACAATTTTTAAGCTTTATCATTCTTATTTATTTTAAAAACCACCTACTGTGTCAAAAAAATTGTCATTTTATGAAGAAATTACTAAACCTTTGTCAAGATAAATCCTTCAAGCTCGTTTCTCTAAAATCATTGAAGTTTCCATTGGGAATACTCCAACACCATTTTTGTAAACCTCATTCAAATTTTGAAACTCACCAAAGTTTTCATTTATGGGGATACTCCAACCCCATCTTCCAAAAGGAATACTCCAAGCCCGTTCTTTTTCAAAAATTGTCAAGAAATAGTCAAAATTCATCAATTTAAATTTGTCAATCTGAATTTTCTTGAAATTGTCAAAAAAAATCAAATATTCCCTCCTCATGTTTCCTTCAAACTTGTCAATATTCAAACTTATTTTTACACTTTGATCAGTAAATGGGTCCCAACGCATCTCTAAAATTGCCAACTCAGTTATTTCAAGATAATTGATGACAATAATGAGATACATCCTGATCGTCCCTTTCCCTCTTCCCTCTTTTTTGTGAAGTTATGCAATATTATTTGTTTTTCATCTTACTAACACGTTTTCCCTTGTGTTGTTAACCTCTGATTCATATCTTCAAAATTGTTTTCAAAAAAATAAAAAAGGTAATGTTTTATGTTGGTATCTCTCCAGTGCTTGACACAAAATATCTGATTTAAAAAAATGATTAAACTTAAGTAGCATTTTTAATCTCGATCTATATGTTCTTTACCTCTTCGAGGCGCATATCAGATTTAAATTTTCTTTAAAACTCGAGTTTCATATTTTATACAAAATTCATGCATTAAAAAGGGGATTATATTAAATAATGACAAGTCAAAACTGAGGAAACAGAAACCAAGTTAGGACATGGCTAGAAAGGTACCGATTCGGGCGTCATAGGAAGGTTTATGCCTCCTTGTGCATAACCAACTCCCAAACCCAACCATCAAATTTTTGGACCATGTAGACCATGAAACCGATGACTCAATTTTTGTAACTCTAAATATTGATTTCAATAAACATTTGATCATGCCTAGCTCAAATGATCGATGGCGACTCTAATTGTTTGCCACTTCATGGTAGCCACATAAGACTAGTTGGATAAGTGATTCATCTGACGATCTCCTTTTACGGTAAAAAATGAAGAATCTATACTTTCTCACTACCATTATGTTGAAAAAAAAAAGATAAGGAGTCTTAGTCGAAAGGACTTTTCCTCATCAAGAAATGCTTTTAAGTCACGCGTGCTTCCTTCGCAGGAGGCATGGTGCCGACAGCTTAGCGACTCTAATGGGGATGAATTTAGAAAGTTAAGCCTATGACTAGCCATGTACTTCTTAGGCCTTGATTTCTTCAGCTCCGGTCATTATTTAACCATAAACCCCTTCCATTTTTGTCTAATTTTTATTTGTCATCATTTTTGCCATAAGATCAATTAGGATTGCCTCATTCCCGAATAAATGTTGATTTAATAAATATAATAATACAGGGGTAAACAAAAGGTTTGATTGTTTTCTCGACACACACTATGCACTTGCATTTGCATTAAACTCTCGCCAAATTGCATGGAGAGGTTAGTATCTCAATTATTAGGAGGAAGTAAGCTATCTGCTTTCGTGAGTAACCTTCCATATAGGCATAGAAGATCTTCCAAGGTGTAAATTACCTATGCCTCTTATGAGTGCCCCTCTGCATTTGCATAGGGAATACATCTACTAGACTAAACCCATTTCGCCAAACCCGTGATGGGCCTAAAATTAGGGTGCCTCAATTGTCTTTACCAAGCGAAGGGGTGATTTGGATACCAATTTAGATGTCAACTCAAGCCCATATAGTAAACTCGATGAGGTAAATCATGTCAAACCATACCAAATGGCTACTAGAATAACCTGAAGAATAAGGTCACTTAGGGAAACACGTCTTACCTTTACTCCTATACATCATGACTATGTAGGCAACGATGGACGAACATTGTCGCCGATATTTTTCATGATCATTTCTTAGGGTATGCCATTATGTTGTACAATTAACCCTATTTAATAAGTAGGTGATGACAAGCAAATGCCATCACCTACAATGCCCATGTCATCATTAAAAAAAAGTCATATCTAACCTAAACAAACCATCATGCTATCCAAGCAATAGCTTAATGATAGTGACGAATAAATGTTATTGCTTAGCCGGTCAGTTTTATCCCCATGAGGTATTGTGTCATTATGTTACGAGTAATTTTCTTTTAACCCAGACACGCTGTTATGCTATCCATTTGCTATCATAGGTGTCGTGTTCACCCTAGGCGTTGTACCACCTATCATTGGGGCAAATTTCATGACGTAATTTTGTTTCTATTCTTTTATTCTTTTGCTTACGATTTTGTGTGGTCATTAACTTGTTCACTTTTTGTTTTTTTGTTTAACATATGCATTATTTCATCATAATCATCATCATTATAGCACAATTAGCCAATGGTTCAGTATTTAGCAAAAAGTGTCTGTCATAGAGCAACAGTCCACTTCTAATCTAAAATCTTTTGAAGAGGTCAAGCATGGTTAGAGCATCAATAGCATAAAGATGGGGGCATTATCAAACCCAAGTTTATCTCGATGATGCATGAAAGGGTTAAAATAGGATATCATCAAAATGATTGGCAAGATCTGAAGCATATATGGGCCAGTTGGAACAACAACAAAAAGGGATCATTCATGAAAAGTATGGAGAAATAGCCCTTTTACTCCATGTTTCTTTGGATATTGGCCTATTACGAGCAGTGTCTCAATTTTGGAATTTGACATATCGATGCTTCACTTTCAATCGTGAGGATTTGGTCTTTACAGTTGATTAATATATTACGTTACTCAATATTAAGAGAACCAAGGCTGATAGAATATACAATAAGGCTTTGAACCCTCTAACTTTCAAAAAAAGATTAGCTTAGATTCTCAACGTAATGGAGCACTGTATCGAGACTCATATCAAGATGAAAGGTAACAGTAACTGCATCTCGTGGAGCAATTCGAAGGAAACGATGGCGAGTACCATTAACATCCAAAAAATCCAAGATATCCATGCTCTAGTAATATATGGTTTTGTCATATTTTCGAAAACATTAGGCTATGTTGAAGTAGTGGTAGTAGATCACTTTTCACGATTTTGCTGCAACATCAATCCCATACCCCCTATCATTGCTAAAACTATTCAAGCTCTCAAGTTTTGTAAGAAAATTTGGACTGATTACTTCATTTAATGCACGTCGCTTTTTCATATTTGGCTTGTTAGCCACTTTTGCCTCGAAGTAAAAAAGATGTCATATAATTTCTTGCCTAATTTTATCCCTATCTCTAAGGTCCTTGAGAAAAAATGGCCCCAGGACAAGTTCGAAAAGCAATGGGTCCAAATATTTTAAAATCTTGAAGGGAAAGAGGTGACATGGTAAGCCCCTTGGTTTTCACCACAGGCAATCATATATTGATACGATGCAGAGATTACAGTTGTATGCCACTTATAGGATTATGGGGAGCACTAGCTACACACCCATGTTAGTCCTATGATAGTTTCAATGTCAATAATTCATTCCCATTGTCTAAGGCCTAGAGTAGTGGGATTTCCACTATGGTGAGCTTGGTTACAAATCTAAAGTTCAACTAGCCTTCCCTGCATGGAGATAAACCTGTTGTATGTAAAGGTATCAGAAAAGAAGTATATGACTCCAGGATATAACAAGTGAAGGATCTGTCACGTCAATGATGCCTTACCCTTGTCCAATTTTGGAACATCGTAAGTATCAATTGATGAATTTTTTTTTAAGATCGAATTGCTTAAGCGAGAATTTGAGCAAGAAAAAGCAACCTTCATCCAAGAAATCACTCGTTTAAAAGAAAAAAGAGCTAATTGGAAATGGACCTTTATCTTCGGAATGGTGAAATGAACTAGGTTACCAAAGAAGAAAAATTCCTTTAAAGAGGATCTTGAGAGTCTATGTGGCACTTAGTAAAGCAAGAAAGTCTCAGTGCCTTGGTAAGTCATCAGTAAAATGGGAGGTAAAAATTGCCACCCTCGAAAAAGAGTTGCATCAATGGAAAGAATTGGCCAGTGTCAATAGGGAAAAACTTGTTAGAGCTCGTGCTCTTATGTCAACCTACCGAAAAAGGAATTAATATTTAGAAGCTTGAGCTCAAGACTTGAGAGCAAACCAGGTTAAGAATGAAGCTATAATGCATAAAATCTAAGATTTAGATCATTCCCTACAAGCTCACCAAGGCCGGGTTAATGAATTAGTAAGAGGCTCTGAACAGTGGGAACAAAGTGGCTATAAATGGTTGATTATGCATGCCAGAATTATCAGAGCTGCCACTACCATCTTATCAAGTAGATTCAGGTGGCCCAGTTAGAGGCTGAAAACATGATGGTCGTAGCTCGATCCTTGATACACAACATCCTAGCCATTGGAGCCTATGAACAGGAACTATTGTACTTCTTAGAACATATGATCAAATAATGTAATCATGTCAAGCATTTTTAAATGTAATCATGTGAAAACTTTGTTTGTTTCTCTATTGGTGAAGCTATTCTATGAGCTACTTGTCTCTATTGCATTCACATTTTTAATTCAATTCTTGTATTGTCTTATTTACGCATTCATATTAATGATCATTTACTGTCATGACTCCACACTCATCATCATTTCATCATAACCAATCATTAATAAACACATTTAAAATAAAGTCCAATATAAGAATGGTCATGAGAATGCAAGGGATTCTGAGATTGAGCAAGGAACATAGAACTGATTATTTCACATCGCTACAATACATGCCACTGCAAAAGGATCATGGAAAATAATCATCAAGCACGTATTGAATGCCTTAAGTTAATATACAAGGAATCTCAAGAACAAATGCTTCATTGACAAGATGAGATACAGGCCCGAATCATGAAACTCATGGAGTTAATGACAGCCTCCACTAAAGAAAAAGGAAAAGCTAGTCTGTGTATATTGGAAATGAACTGGCTAACCTAGAAAATCACCTTACAAGTAGTACTAAAGCTACTTAGGAAGAGACTTACTAAGAGCATCAACCTAATACGATGCCTCCCTCGCTAGTACCACCAGTAATCTACTTAAACCCTATGGCAAAGAATCAATTCATCCTCGGATTTCAAGGGGCAAACATGAGAGTCTCTCCGACTAATCCCATAAACCTTGACCATGATGAGCAAGAGAGGATGAATGCTTAAAAATCTACAGTGCCTGTTGATGATATGAGCAAGTTTTAGCTTTTAGAGAAGTACCTTAGAGCTATCGAAGGGAGTGATAAATTTAAAGCCATTTTAAAGGGAGTGATAAATTCGAAGCAATTGATGCCGAATCTTTGTCTTTGGTGTCCAATCTTCTTATTCTACCGAAGTTCAAAGTACCAAATTTTGAAAAGTTCAATGGAACTACTGACTTTACTATGCACATCTAGATGTACCTCAAAATAATGGCAGGATACAAGAAAGATGAGAAACTTCTTATCCACTATTGTTAACACAATCTAACTAGGGTAGCCACTTGATAGTACATCGAGCTTGATAATGTCAAAATTCAATCATGGGTCGATTTAGCTAGGGCCTTCTTGAACCAACACCAACATATGTCAAATTGGGCACTTAATCATTTCTCTCTTATGAACTTAGAGAAAAAGCCAACTAAAAGTTTCAGGCGATATGCTCAAAGATAGAGAGAAAAAATAACTTTGGTCCAACCCTTTTTAATTGAGAATGAGATAACGATGACATTTATCAATACCCTATGTAGTTTGTATTATGAGAAAATGGTAAGAAATGCCATTAAAAAGTTTACAGATCTAGTTTTGTCTAGTAAGATGATTGACATAGCAATTAAGAGTGGCAGAATATCTGTGGGTAAGTCATTTGGATCAAGCAAGAGACCTGCTACTAATAAGAAGAAAGAAGGAGATGCAAACAACATAAGCTATGCCAACTTATCCCAATCGAGCTAGTGTCAAATGCAGTCCTTACTACCTAAGTGCACCCTACTCTAACCTTGTTATGATACCTTCTTAATCAGTTTATGCCATAACTTACAGCCTATCCTCTATTATCCCATTGAATCTACCACAAAACAACTAACCATAAAGTAACCAAAATGTCTACAATCCTATCAATAACACACCAAATAATCAAGGTGCAAACCAACAAAGACAATAGTTTGACCCTATCCCTGTGACTTACAAAGAGCTTTATGAAGCTTTGCTCCAGGGGCATATAGTTGCTCCCGCGTATGTCTCAAGAAAAAACCTCCATACCCTAAGTGGTATAACCATAAAGCGTATTACGATTATCATACTAGAGTAATAAGGCATGATACTGAGAACTGCATTTTTTTCAAGTGAAGGGTATAAAGCCTCATTGATTCTAAAGTTTTACAATTTGGGATGCCAAAGGTGGAATGTCAATGCAAATCCCTTACAAATGATGCTAAGCCAGTAATAACATGATTGGTGTTGAAAATGATTATGAGGCTAAGAAGAACATAGAATAAGTCAAGGTGCTAATGAGTCTAGTTTGGCAAATATTGATGCAATCAAAAGTGCTTAATGTGATTGAAATATCAGAAGAAAAATCGAATGATTTTTATAACTTCCATACTATTCATGGCCACACTCTTTAAACATGCAAAGAATTTTAGGCTATGGTCTAGAGAATGATGGATGAAGGCAGCATTGAATTCTATAATAATAAGAAAGCATCTCTCACCAAATCAATGAATATGGTTGGGTAAGAAATAACATAACCAGTGTATGAGAAAGGATGACCCCTTATCCTCTATAGATAATCAACTTTTAGGGCGAGTTCTTCGATGCTGATGCCAAGGTTATTCATAAAAACTCCTGCACCATTCCCATATAAGAGCATCAAAGCTATTCTTTGGAAATATGAGGGGTGAGTCATGATGATCAGAGAGCTTACTCAATCAACCACTGCTGTTCACTTGTTAGGAGTTAGCCATATAACCCACAGTGGTAGATGTTATAGTCCTCTTGCTTAAGAGAATCAGAAGATTGATGTCACTTTGATTTCTAACACCCTTTAAGTCAAGACCAAGGACTCAAAATTCAAAAAAAAAATTAAAGAGGCAGTAAGTGAGAAAAAGGCCATTGAGTTCTTGAAATTTATCAAGCACAGTGAATACAACATTGTCGATTAGTTAAGTAAACAATCGACTAAGATCTTTATATTATCCTCACTTCTTAACTCAAAAGTTTATTGAAATGCATTGTTGAAAGTGTTAAATACGGCATAGATGCTACCCAATATTTTGGTAAACAATTTGATTCTCCTAATAAACAATGTCACAGTTGATAACTACATCTTATTCAATGATGATGAGATCCCTCTCAGTGGTAGAGGTAGCTACAAAGCCCTAGATATTATTACCCACTACAAAAGTCGTATCTTACCAAAAGTTCTCATAAATAATGGTTTTTTCCTTAATGTCATACCTTTGATTACCTTAAACAGCTTCCTGTTAATGATTCCCACATCGAGCACAACCATACAGTGGTGTAAGCATTTGATGGAACTTATCGTGGAGTCATCGAAAACATCACTATTCCACTTCAGATAGGGTCATACACTTATAAGATTGATTTTCAAGTAATGGACATCATCCCATCCTATAATTGCTTGCTTGAGAGGCCATGGATACATTCAACAAGGGTAGTACCCTTGTCTTTACATTAAAAGCTAAAATTCATAATCAAAGACAAAGTAGTCAGTGTTAGAGCCAAAGAAGAGATGATCGCTACTGTTTTTACTGATGCTACCTATATCGAACCAAATGAGGATGCACCTAAGTCATCTTTTCAATTATTCGAGTTTGTCAGTGCTACATTCATAGGAAAAGGCCTATCGATAGTTAAGTCTCGATAATGAGGAATACCTACATGGATCTGAAGTTGACTATTGGCAAAGGTTTCCAAGTTTGAAAAGGGCTATGCAAAAATTGTAAGGAATGGCCTGAGCTTTTAATGTCATTAACCAAGTCAACAAGAAGGGCTTAGGATTTAAATCCAACATGCAGTACAAGAGACAAAAAGTTAATAAGGCTAAAGATTAGAAGATTGCACCTCTAGTAGGTTAAGAATTAGGACCAGAACTGATGGTATTCCCATTGATCTATGAGACTTTTTGCTCGAAAGGATGCATGGATCTTGGTTAATCAGAAAGAAAGAAAGCTAGTAACCTTTATATCTATACCATTGATGATCAATCCAGCCAATTGAAGCAAAGCAATAAAACCTACCCTTATTCACCAAAGTCTATTCTTGATAGTGAGGCCGTGTTAAAAACCCATATGCTTTTTAAGTCAAGAATCAAAAAAAAAAAACCTACTTGTTTCTGCCTAATAGCTCTTAGGGATCTTATAATGGGTGTTTTTTATCAAATATTATCAATAAAATAGACTTTTGCATAACGTATTTCATCTTGTATGGCCATTTTTATTCTTTGCCCTTGCTCCAATTCTTTCTCAATATTGTTTATTTCCTCACCCTTTTAGGTGCTCCGATAGAGTGACATGGATGTTTTAGATGAGCTCCTAGAGATTGATTTCAAACAATCAATTTATATTGGTGAAGTTCATTTTGATGAAGATTTCAAAGAGAACTCCATGCCATTAGAACTATTATAATTGATCTAGGATGAAGAAAAACAAATTTTGCCCCACGAAGAACCAATTGAAGTCATAAATTTAGGGACTGAAAAAGATCTAAAAAAGGTTCAAATTGAAACTTCTATAAAACCTTCCACCAAAACCAAACTGATAAACTTACTCCAAGAGTGCCAAAACATATTTGCTTGGTCATATCAAGACATGCGTGGATTAGATACCAACATTGTGGTCCACAAGCTTCTCTTCAAACCTGAGTGTAAACCAATGCAGTAAAATTAAAAAGGATGAAACTAGAAATGGTCTTTAAGATCAAAGAAAAAGTTAAAAAACAATTTGAAGTAGGATTCCTTGTTGTAGCCAAATATCTGGAATGGGTTACCAACATTGTCCCAGTCCCCAAGAAAGATGGCAAAGTATGAATATGTGTTGATTATCAGGACCTAGACCGCGCTCTCCAAAAAATAATTTCTCACTGCCTCATATCGATACTGTGGTTGATAATATAGCCAAGAACTCCTTGTTCTCCTTTATGGATGGGTTTTTAGGTTATAATCAAATTAAAATGGTGCTCGAAGATATGGAGAAAACTACTTTGTAACCATATAGGGCACATTTTGTTATAAAGTCATGCCTTTTGGGCTCAAAAATGTGGCGGCAACTTATCAAAGAGCCATATGACATTATTCTATGACTTAATGCACAAAGAGATTTAGATCTATGTGCATGATATGTCACCAAGTCAACAAAAGAAGATAAGCACATCACAGATCTTCAAAAGCTCTTCGAATGGTTGTAAAAATTTTAGCTAAATTTGAACCCCTCTAAATGTACTTTTGGTGTCACCTTAGGCAAGCTATTGGGCTTCATTGTTAGTAAAAAGGGAATCAAAGTTGACCTAGATAAAGTTAAAGCTATCCAGAACATTTCATCGCCTTGAAACCAAAAGGAGGTGAAAAGCTTCTTAGAAAAACTTACTATATCTCCAGATTCATATCTTTACCCACTGATAAATGTGAACCTATCTTTCGGCTTCTCTACAAACAAAATTCTGGGGAATGGAATAAAGAATGTCAAGAAGCTTTTGACAATGTTAAACAATATCTTTCAAACCCACCAGTGCTAGTACCACCAGTTCTTGGTCGATATTTGATCTTTCACCTGGCGATTTTTGACAAGTCTATGGGTTATGTACTTCAACAGCATGATGATTTAGGAAAGAAAGAGCATGCAATTTACTATTTGAGCAAAAAATTTACGGATTGTGAAAACAACTACTCCACAGTTGAGAAATTATGTTGTGCTTTGGTTTGGACAGCCAAGAGACTTAGGCAATACATGTTATACCATACCACATGGCTAATTGCGAGACTTAACCCTATCAAGTATTTGTATGAAGCCTTTACGCTATCAAGAAGATTGGCTAGATGGCAAGTCTTGCTCTTCGAATATGACTTGGCTATGTCGACCAAAAGGCCATCAAGGGTAGCACAATAGCTGACTTTTTAGCAAGCCGAGCAACAGGCAACTATGAACCTTTAAACTTTGATTTCCCAAATGAAGATCTGATGTGCATCATTAAAGGGGAAGATATCAATAGTCATGACCGATCATGGGAAATGTATTTTGATGGAGCATCAAATGTTTTGGGGCATAGAATCTGGGGCAACATTGATTTCATCCGATGGAAGTCACTATCCTTTTGCAGCAAGGTTGAACTTTGATTACACCAAAAATATAGCAGAATATGAAGCTTGTGTCATGGGGCTCCAAGTAGCTATCGAAAGAAATATCAAAACTCCAGAGTTTTTGGTGACTCAGCCCTAGTCATTTATTAACTGAAAGGAGAATGGCAAACACGTGATGCTAAATTGATTCATTAAAATGATCCCAAAACTCAAAAAAGAATTCCATGATATCAGCTTTTAGCATTTACCTCTAGAAGAGAACCAAATATCCAACGCCTTAGCCATATTGTCATCATGTTTAAAGTTAATTGAGAATCGAATGTTGCTTATATTCATATGAGCATTTATATGACTAAGCACATTGTCAGAAAGTCAAAGAAGAGAAAGACGACCTACCATGGTATCATGACATCCTTTTATACATCAAGGATCAATAGTGCCCCGAGTATGCCATAGAACATGACAAAAAGACAATCAGGACAATGGCTAAGGGATTTATTCTGGATGGGGACATCTTATACAAGAAGAGTCATGATTAAGTGTTACATAGATGCATAAATTCTCCTAAAGCCAAAAAGATCCTAGAAGGAGTTCATGAGAAGATTTATGGCACGCATGCTAATGGGCACCGAATGCCTAAATAAGTCATGAGATTAGGTTATGACTAGCTAACTCTTGAAAAGGATTGCATCAAGTATGCTTAAAAATGTCATAAGTGTTAGATTTCTATAGATAAGATCAACATCCCACATTTACCAGTTCATATCATGACCGCTCCATAGCTCTTCTATATATGGCATGGATATGATTGGGCCTATCACCTCTAAGGCCTTTAATAAAAATTGGTTCATCTTATTGGTAATTCATTATTTCACTAAATGGGTAGAGGCAACCTCTTACACTAATGTCCCTAATTCAATTGTCTACAAGTTTGTAAAATGGGACATCATTTGTTGATATGGGCTTCCTGAACAAATCATCACTGATAGTGCTCATAACTTGAAAAATAACTTGATAACGATCGAAAATGAGTTGGGTAGTTGAAGCAACTACCAAAAACATCAAGAAAATAGTCAGGAAAATGGCTGAGACTCATAAAGATTGGCATGCAAAATTACCCTTCACACTTCATGCATATCGAACTTCAGTCCAAACATCCATGGGTGCTACCCCGTGCTCCTTAGTCTATAGGGTGGAAGCCATCCTACCTATTGAAGTTGAAATCCCTTTTCTAAGAGTTTTAATGGAGGCCAAACTTGAAGAAGTTAAATAGGTCAAAGGCAGATATGATCAACTGAACCTTATCAAAAAAAACAAATGAAAGCCATCTGTTATGGCCAAATGTATTAAAAGCACATGATTAAGGCCCATGACAAAAAAGTTTACCCCTACCAGTTTCATGAAGGAGATCTAGTGCTTAAGAAAATTATTTTATCCACAAGGATGTTTGGGGTAAGTGGACCCTAAATTGGGAAGGATCATATATCGTGAAACAAACCTTCTTCGAAAGGGCCTTGATCCTAATTGAAATGGATGGCAATGTCTTGCCAACCCAATCAATTTAGACTTTGTCAAGAAATATTATGTCTAAAATATGAAAACCCAAAAGGGGATCCTCAATTAAAAAAATAACAAAAAATAATTAAAAAAAAAGAAAATAAGGTCTTGGATGAAAACCTAAAAGGGCATCTGGGTAACTTACCTAACTTGAGTCAAAAACCTGAAAGGTTGGCTCAAAAAACTTAGCTTTGACCTAACCCAAGCTTTAACCAAGTCAAACTTTAGCCAAATACCTGTTAGAAAAGCCTCAGTTAAACCTCACCCAGTTGTGGCCATATCAAATCAAACTCAACCTTACCTCGACTAAACCAAGTCAAAACTCCAATCAAACTGTATCAAACCTTAGCTAAATTAGAGTTAAACTTCACCTAAACTTAACTTTTTTTAGGGGGGATAAGGAAGCAAACACCCGAGTTGGAAGCATTTGTAGAATGGCACAAGGTAATCTTAAGTGTCCTTAAAAGATTAACTCACATCAGACATATATTGTTTAGGAAAGACCCCGAGATTTATCAAAAATGTTCATGTCAAGATTGTCATGGGCATCATTCGCCCAAAAGATCACTATATTATCATTGTACCTTTTGTTTGTCAAAATCAAATTGTATCATTTTTTGTCATGAATGAAATATTACCATGCTCCTTTTAACCCCTTCTGCTCATATCTGTATTACATTATAATTACCATTCAGTTGATAATACTCGATAATTGCATAAAATTCACATCAAGATTTCTTGATATTACATCGAAAGGATGAGAAGAACATAAAAAGCTTTGTTTATTCCTTGAGTGTCAAAATCATGAATTTCTCTTACACCCAACACTTACATGTCACAATCAAATGTTGATTTATCCTTAACTCTTAGGATCATCAGTCAGAAAATGCCATTAAAACTCAATCAAAATCTTATCAAGACTTAAACACTAACCAAGTTGAATAGTCATAAAGCCCATAAACTGACAACAAGATCCAACAACCTTATCAGAAAGGATCATCAAATACCCTAAGTCAAGAAACATAACTAACCCAATTCTTAGCCTGTCAATAAGAGCTCAGCTAGTATATTGAGTTAAGAAAATGATCATCCAAGCATCAAGGAGTCATGATTACAAGGCTTATTAATGCCTAAATTGTAGCATCAAAAAAATGGCTCCTAATTGAAAGAAAAATTTTTAGTGTCGATTCCCATATTAGACCTTATGCATTGATCATGTAGCTACACTGTCAAGAAACTCACATACACATCATTATATCATGCATTCATATTGTCATAGCATAACATCATCCTACCAACATCATGTTAAGCAGTATCTGTTGAATCTCGATGAACTTTTTGGTAAGAATCTTTGATATTGTAAATTGGCAAATCAAAAGTTTTCTCAAGTGAGACCGTTATCTCTCTAAAGTTTAACATTATTGCTTCAATTTCGTGACCTGATTTATTAGCATCCTCTATCAAAAACTTCAATCAAGAACCTCAGTCAAGACCCTCTATCAAGAAATCCTTTTTCGAGGTCAATGTCATTGAAATGCTATGATTCAGCTCATTGGCATCCTTTGTCAACAATTTTAGTTAAAAACCCAGTCAAAACCCTTTGTTGAGAAATCCTTTCTAAAATCTAATGTCACTAAAATGCTATGATCTGCCTTATTGGCATCCTCTATCAAGAACTTTTGTCAAGAACTTTAGTTAAGACACTCTGTCAAGAACTTGTTTATCAAGAACTTTTGTTATGAACCTCAATCAAGACACTCTATTAAGAAATCTTCTATCAAGAACTTTTGTTAAGAACCTCAGTCAAGACACTTAATCAAGAAATCTTTTCAAAAAGACCAACATTATTGGTTAGGATTCGACATGTTGGCATTTTGTCATTTTAAGTCGAACCTAGGGATAGATCGAGCCAAGCATCGTAGTCTAGGTTTTTTATCAAAAATTCATCAAAAACTATCAAATTCCAACATTGCTAGCCATGATTTGATACATTGGCACTCTATCATTTTAAGTCAAACCTAAGGAAAGGTCAAGCCTAAGAGTGAAATCTAGGTTTTTCATCCAAAAATTCATACTTTACCTTCTACCAAAAAAATCTCGAAAGTACAGCCAAAATTGCATTTTATCCTAGCATTATATTAAATTTAGTCTTTTCATTGCAAGAACACAAGGTGGCATCAAGCACACCTCAGACAAAATGGTGTCCATCAATCTTTGCCTTATTCCTGATACTCAATAACAGCCAAAGGGGGCCAGCTGTAGATACCAAATTTTGTCTAGGTAGTTTTTAGGACACTCATTATTCAAAATAATTCAATTACTTAGGCCACTTTTAATTTGGGTTTGTTGGATCTGGATTAGTTAGGCTTAATTCATTTTAATTTAGCTTGTTTAAAAAATACAAAAAAAATAAAAGAAAAAGGAGTGGCCAGGCAACTCTTGTGAATAAGATGCCTATGACCAATACACAAAGCATATGTTTTAGTCATAAAAAACAAAAAATAAATCAAAAATAAAATAAACCAACAAAAAAGAAAGAGTGGTCTGGGTTTTGAACCTACCCACACATCAAACATGAATTTATGTCATAAAATAACAAAAATAAAAAAAAATGAGAGGCCTGGGCTTCAAACACAGGCCATCTTCACAAAATAGGTCACTTATGACCCACACACCAAGGCAAAGTTTTTGTCATAAAATGACAAAAACAAATGAAAAATAAAAAACAACAATAAAAGATAAAAAATGGAGCATGACAGCATCATTTGTAGAATCAACCATAGCAGCTTCTACCATCGATCTGGTTCCCATACCACCAACCATTTCATCTTTTGTTTTGAGCATATAACCACTAGATAAGAGAGCTGAGAGGGGGCAGATCGAAAGAATCGGAGCAAAAATGTTTTCTTTAAGAACCTTAAAAAAAAGAAAAAACAAGCTTTCAAAATAATAATAAAATCAAAAAACTTAAAGTGGGTTTTTTATTTAAAAAGGTTTCAATGCTTATTTCGAGATCCTAACAGTGAAAAGGAAGCTTATATGGAGGGAAAAACATACTAGAGTTTGGGAACAATCCAACAGTGGACAGTGGTCAAATTGAAGGTAAAAGTTTCAAATTTCTCTTGTAGATTTAGAAAAATCTAAAATGATTTAGAAAAGTCCAGTTTTGGATCTGGAAAGAGGAGGTCAAGAAGAGTCTAGAGGTGAAGTTTGAGAGCTAATTGCCACTGACAAGTGGCGATCGACGGCGATGGTCGATAGTCGATACGGTATTCGATCATCAATTTTTGGAAATTTTTTTTGTGTTCTAGTCTTGGGGTGAGGAAGAAAAAGAAAGAAGAAAACAAAAAAAAAGTAAGATTGAGTAGCTTAGGCTCGAAACCTAAGCCACCTATATGGGGGAAAAAAACTAGCCACCGATTCTCACCTAATCTTTAAACATGATATACCAAAAAAATATTTAAAACTGGTACTAGGACATGGGTGACATTTTTATGTTTGAGGTTGTATTTTATCATCATGAAATACTTGTTTAAATGCCTCTTGATGATATTTGTTCTCTACCTTCGATTCTCAATATTATTGATTTTTTTTTAGTTTTTATCATACTTGTTTGATGTTCTAATGTATGTATATATATATTATTTTAGAAAAAAAGACAAGATAGATTAAGATTAACCCAAATAATGGGATTAATCTTAGTTTATTATTTTTCACAAATTGACACTTTAATCTTGGGATAATATTAAGCTATTTATTTTGAGATTCAAGGTTAAAAGAAGTTAGATATCCTTGTTTGTTTTAAATAAAATGTCCTTTTTTATTATCCAAACTTCTTTATGCCTTGATCTTTGCCTAGAGTCTTTGTGTTAGTGGCATAGTAAATGGGCTGTTTCATCATCCCAAACTATTCTAAGATTGTGCAGATAAGCTCATGAAGCCCATGTCATTCATTGATTTCTGCCATGGACATTTGGATGTCCATGGCTCAAATTTAGCCCAAAGAAATAAAAAAAAACCAAAAATTTCCCTTATTTTATGTTGACAGCACTGTATTCATGACTTGAAAAATTATTTTTGAATCATAAATAAATTTTCACAAATTTTTTGACATTTTTCCCTATGAAGGTACTGAATCACCTTTCAATGGTGTCTTATTTGCCCTTGAATCATTTCGGATGAAAGAGTTATAATTTTTTGAAGTTTTACTGTCTACAACCCCTAGAATAGCAATTCACATTCTGTTTGGGTTGTTTTGACCCACTAGTAGATTTTTCAAATAATTTTCATAAAAATTTTGTGAATTTCCTTTCTGGAAAGGTATCTTTTGTGACTTAGTGATTCTTTATGAGTCCGAAATAATTTTTTAAAGTCAGCTACTCCACTTCCCCCGCATATGCTGTTAGTATCAAACCAATCCCTAATTTGAAAAAATATTTCCACCTAGAAGGCAATTTTTTACGATTTTAGGTATAATTTTATGTTGATTCTTATCGAGTTAACTTTCCAATGGTACCTTACACGACCCCTAAAACCTTCGAATTTGTCTAGAATAAGAAAATGGGGACACTGCAATGCTGTCCCCTATTTTTAGCATTGTTCAAGATTAGTTAATTCCTCTGAACTCCCATTCTGAGGCATTAGAATGCCTCAACATGATCCTAATCAATCCATCTAGGCATAAATCAAGGCACAAACAATTTTTAAGCTTTATCCTCCTTACTTTTATTAAAAATCACCTATTTGGTCAAAAAATTGTCATTTTGTCAAGAAATTATCGAATATCTTTGTCATGATAAATCTTTCGAGCTCGTTTCTCTAAAATCATTAAAGTTTCTATTGGGCATACCCTAACCTTATTTTTACAAACCTTATTCAAATTTTGAAACTCACCAAAGTCTTTATTTATGGGGATACTCCAACCCTCACTTTTGGGGGCATACTCCAATGCCATTCTTTTTCAAAAATTATCAAGAAATAGTTAAACTTCATTAATTTAAATTTATCAATCTCATTTTTCTTAAAATTGTCAAAAAAAATCAAATTTTCCCTCCTCATATTTCCTTCAAACTTATTAATAATCAAACTTATTTTTACACTTCGATTAGTCAATGGATCCCAATGTGTCTTTAAATTGTCGACTCGGTTATTTCAAGATAATTGATGACAATAACGAGATACATCCCGATCATCCCTTCCTCTCATACCTCTTTTGTGTGATTTATGTTATGTAATATTATTTCCTTTTTGTCTTACTAACACGTTCTCCCTTGTACTATTCACCTAACATTCATATTTTCAAAATAATTTTTAAAAAAAATCACAAAGGCAATGTTTTGTATTGGTATCTCTCTAATGCTTACACAAAATATCCGATTTTTAAAAAAAATTATTAAACTTGAGGAGCATTTTTAATCCCAATCTCTATGTTTTTCACTTCTCTAAGGCACATATGATTCAAAATTTCTTTGGAAATTGAGTTTCCTATTTTATACAAAATTCAGGCATTAAAAAGGGGGTTATATTCAATAATGACAAGTTAAAACTGAGGAAATTGAAAACAAGTTGGGACATGGCTAGAAAGATACCGATTTTAAGAGTCGTGAGGAGGTTTGTGCTGTCTTGTGCATAACTAACTCCTAAACCCAACCATCAAATCTTTGGACCACATAGACCATGAAATCTATGTCTCGATTTTTGTAACTCAAAATATTGATTTCAATAGGCGTTCTATCATGCCTAGCCCAAATGATCGGTGGTGACTCCAATTATTGGCCACTTCATGGTGGCCACCCAAGATTAGTTAGATGAACGATACATTCAACGGTCTCCTTTTAAGGTCAAGTGCTGAGAATCCATACTTTCTCATTACCATCACGTAAAAAAAAAAAAAAGAAGAGTCCTAGTTGAGTAGACTTTTCCCCATCAAGAAATACTGTTAAGTAGCGCACACTTCTTTCGTGAGAGGCACGATGCCAATACAAATGAGTCAACTTTAAATGAGTAGGGCAGAGCCTAAGTTTGAAGTAAGTTGATCGAGGAAAAACTATGACAGTCAATAAGTGAAAGAATAGACCAGGACAAAATTATATGAGTCAACAAGTAAAAAAGGTTGATCGAGATGAAACCATATGAGTCAATAGGTAAAAGGGGTTAGATAACATTTGGTACTTGATTAATTGAAAAAGATGGACTTACCTTTGATTTTGAGGGAATAAGCATGATTGCTACTCTTCTTCGGTGTCAAGCTTAACTTTTAATCTGTAAATCATTGAATGTAAATGCAAATGCATGTAGAATGCGGATAATGAATTCTCATGATTTCATTATAAAACCTATAGATCTAATCATTATTTATTATCTCTAATCTAGCCTATTTAGAATTGAAGGCATTTTTAGCAAATGTAACAATTTTTTTTCATTTGATGAAGTGGGCTTATGTCTTTACTTGGAGTTTAAGGCATCTATAAAAAATGTGATGGACATTTGTTCCTATTTTTTAGCAAAATAAGCTAGTGCCTAAACTTGAAATTGAAGCCATATGCAGAAAATGTTATAAACAAAATGAGCCTACTCCTATATTTGGAATGAAAGGCATCTTAAAAAAATGTTAAGTATATTTTTTTCTTTAGGTAAGGTAGGTTATACCTACGTTCAGCCTTTCTTGTGAAGGATTTTGTAAAAGGGTTTATCTTTCTTCTTATCAGAAATGTTCTTTAACCATCATTCCCAAATTCCTTTTTCTTTGATACTATTTAACTATGCTATCCGTTTACTATAATCCTTCCTAGAATGTCTGAATATTTAAAATAGTAACTAAAACCCCTATAATGCTTTAGCTTGAATCCAAAGCAATGCAAAAATATCTTTTTGTTATTTATTTCTAAAATGTCAACCATCATTTATCTAAAATGTTAGCATAGGTAGAGGATTTGATAAAGGTATGGATAAAAAATATGTATTTATATTCCAATAGAAAGAAAAGATATGATATTAATTTTCCAACAAAAATAATGATAAGATACAGGACAAAATTAGTTATTAATCAGATAAGCAGAATCTCTCATTTAATTGTTTAAAAGTTTTTCTTGAACTGGATATTGCTCGTACATGGATCAATCTCTTGAAAATATTTTCGATTGCACTTTGCCCTCCTTTTTACCCTTAACCTTTCAGCAAATTCTACTTCATACATTCTTTTACCTAAGCCGCCCTTTTTTGGCTGTCAACTCGGAGCCTCTCCCTTTTGACAACTTTGTTTTTTGGGTTTTCATCTTTTTTTCTTTAAAATAATATTACCTTTTAGGCATGATACTTTTTTACATTATTAGAATTGACAAGATTAGGCAAAGTATGGCCATCCATTTTTGCCAAAATCAATGCCCCACCTAAAAATGTTTTTTTAACCATATAGGGCCCTTCCCAATTTAGCACCCATTTACCACCTGGATCATTTTGGCCAAGGATGATTTTCGTTAATACTAATTTCCCTTGTGAAATTACCTTAGGAAAAGTTTCTTGTCATGGGCTCCAATAATTTTTTTGGTACATACACCCATGTTTTACTACTTTCAACCTCTTCTCTTTAATGAAATTCATCTGCTCATAATGATCTCGGACCTATTCAGCTTTTTCTAGTTTGGACTCCATTAATACCCAGAGCGAGGGAATTTTAACTTCAACTGGTAAAACAGCTTCTATGCCATAGACCTATGAAAAAGGGTTGCCCAGTAAAGTTATGAACTAAAGTTCAATAAGCTAGGAGGGCAAAAGGGAGTTTCTTATGCTAATCCATATAGGTCTCCACCATCTTCACCATAATCCTCTTTATATTTTTATTAGCTCCCTATACGACTCTATTTATCATTGGATGGTATGTCATCAAATTATGATGAGAGATTTTGAGTTGGGTGCACACCTCTATCATCAGTTTATTATTCAGGTTAGAGGCATTGTCCGTTATAATCTTCTCAGGGATTTTAAATCGACAAATGATATTAGTTTCTAGTAATTTTATTATTGTTGACTTTGTTACATTTACGTAAGAGGCAGCTTCAACCCATTTAGGGGAATAGTTTATAGCCACCAAAATGAAATGATGATGGTTAGCAGCAATAAAGGTAATTGGTCCAACAATGCCTATGCCTTATATAAAGAAACGCAATGGAGCAGTAATAATATGCAATGGCAAAAGCAATACGTGGATCTTATTTGCATAGACTTGGCATTTATGATATTTTCAGGCATACTTAATATAATCACCTTCCATAGTCATCCAAAAGTAGCCTAGTATCATGATTTATATCGTCATTTTATGCCATTGGCATGAATTCCACAAACCCCTTCATGTACTTCTTCTAAAGTTTTTTATGTTTCAAGAGCATCCACACATCTTAGTAGCATTTGATCATAATTTTTCTTGTAAAGGATCTCATATCTAGGACAAAACTCATTGCTAACCTTTTTATTGTCTTTTTATCATTTTCAGACGTTTTGTCTAAGTATTCTCGATCTTTGAGGTATCTTTTAATATGATAATACCATAGATGGCCATCCGCCTCTACTTCGACATTGTTATAATGTGTGGGAGACTCATATGAGATTGTTTGAATTGAGATTACTTTTTTCTCATTTACTTTAAACATCAAAGCAAGGATGGCTAAAGCATCTGCCATTTAATTCTTGTCGCGAGGTAAATGGATGAAATCCACTTTCTCAAACACTTTTAATAGTTTAAAAATCAACTTTTTATATTGCATTGCCTCAAAACTCGAGTTTCCCATTCTTCACGTAGCTGATAAATAACCAAAGTTGAATCTCCATAGACCTTTAATACTTAAGCTTTTCTTTTAATGGTTGCACAGAGTGCCATAATGCATGCATCATATTCTACCATATTATTTGTACAATCAAAATCTAACTTGGTAGTGAAATGATAGTAGCTCCATCTAGGGATATCAAGATTGCCCCTATTCCATAGCCCAAAATGTTTGAGGCCTTATCAAAGAACATCTTCCATATGGTTCCTCTAATTGCTAACCTTCCTCTTCAACAAAGATATTCATCAAATTTTTATTAGGAAAATTAAAGTGTAAAGGATGATAATCATTAAGCACTTGGCTTGCTAAGAATTCAGCAATGGCACTTCCTTCGATAATTTTTTGACTCATATAAACCATATCGTATTCCAATAACAAAACTTGCCATCTAGCTATTCTTTCAGACAATATCGGTGCTTCAAAAAGACACTTAATCAAATCTATCTTTGTGATCAACCATATGGTATGATATAGCATAAATTGCTTGAGCCTTTTTGTAGTCTAAACTAAGGCATAACATATTTTCTCTATTTGGGAATAATTTACCTCTATTATAAAATTATTTTACTAAGGTAATGAATTGCTCTCTCTTTCTTGATGATTTTATCTTGTCGCTTCAACATACTCCTATTGACCTCTCGAACATTGTAAGGTATAATAAAAAAGGGGCACCTCTAAACTGGTGGTACTTAAACCAAACAACTTGATAGATATTGTTCAATTTTTTAATGTCTCTTGGCAATCCTTATTCCATTCTCTCGGATTATGTTTCTTGAGGAGCCAAAAAATTGATTATATTTATTTATGAGTTGGGAAATGAAACGGGCAATGTAATTCAATCTCTTGAGAAAACTTCTCACTTCTTTTTATTTGTATAAAGGTGGTAGTTCTTGAATGGCTTTTATCTTATCAGGATCAACTTTAATTCCTATTTCACTAACAAAAAGCCGAATAAGTTCCTCGATTTTGGTTGAAAAGTGCACTTTGCTGGATTTTATCTTCAATTGATATTTTTCAACCTTTTGCATAATTTTCGCAAATCAATGACATGCTTATCTTCTTGAAGTGACTTAGCAATCATATTATCCATATATACTTCAATTTCTCTATGCATTATATTGTGGAAAAGAGTAACCATTGCTCTTTGATAAGTTGCCCTAGCATTTTTTAGTCTGAATTAGCATCACTTTTAACAAAAAGTACCATAAACTATGATAAATGTGGTTTTTTCCAACCTTGACTGCCATTTTAATCTAATTATAACCCGAGAATCCATCCATAAAAGAAAACAAATAATTCTTTGTAGTGTTACTAATAAGTGTTTTAATATGGGGAAGAGAGAAATTATCCTTTAAACTTACTCAATTCAGGTCTCGGTAATCTACACACATCCCCTTCCATCTTTTTTAGGAACCAAGATCATATTAGCAACCTATTCTAGGTACTTTGCTACTTTTTAGAAATCCAGCATCAAACTGTTTCTTTAACTCTTTTTTAATTTTCAATAACATTACGAGCTTTATTCTCTTCAACTTTTGTTGAATCAACGTGCACTTTAGTTTTAAAGGTAATTTATGGACCACTATCTCTGGATCTAGGTCGAAATATCCTGATGTCCCCTTGTGAAGACATCACGAAACTCTAAAGCAGACATATCAACCCTTCTTTAGTGGCCTACATGATAATAGTTCCTATTCTAACCTCTTTTTTGTTATCATCTTCCCCCGTGTTTATAAACTCATGGGTTCCTTATAAGGCATTATTCACCTATTTTCTTACCCAATTAATTTCATCAAATCAAGCAGTAAAGTATATCATCAACATTTTCTTCGAAATCACCCTCGTTCAAGCAAATAGACCATTCAAATTGAACTTTGAATCCTAAATAAGATAATCCATTTTTCTTCAATCGAGAGATCTGTAATAGTAAAAAAATGAAAAAATAGGGTGATTCATGTATGTGTATGTAGAAAAAAAATGATATTCATATGAAAGAAATTGAATATAAACCAAAAAAAGTACATGCATTTCATTTCTAAAAATAATGATATGACATTTTTAAGCCTTTTAAAAAAATCCTCATATGTTTTGGGCCAAAACAAATAAAGGGAGTTCTTAGAATTACTTTAAATTAAGCCTAGACATTATAGTTCTCTTAATAATGATCTATTTCATCCAAACATATCCAGGAAGATAGAGACAGATTCTGCGATTGTCTTTTAACTTTTTGTCATTTCTTTCAATAATAGTTACTTGAAAATTCTCAAAAGCTTGAATGATTCCCATTACATCACCCTGTGTTTCTTTTCATTTGGTGCCTAGATTAATGACCTTTACATAATAGAAAATCTTTTTTAGTGATGGGTAAAAAGCTGAATCCTAACTCAATTTTTTTTGGCTCTATTCTCAAACTTTTTCTTTTGATTCTATTCAAGCTTGAAGTCCAATCCATACTTGTCCCTTTTGTAGATCACCTGAATAGATCAACTTATCTCCTGTAGATATTTTTCAAGTTGTGTTTCTACTCGAGTACCTTTCCTTACCGTGAACTTCAAGCCTATATGAGTACGCTTTAAATATAGGGATTTTGAGAGTAGAGATCCTTCTGCAGCAAAAGTAGCATTGACAATTTTCAAAGGCCCTAAATGAACATTCCTCTATTTCAAAACTTACCTCAACATACGGTGCTTCAGTTGAAGTCATGGTGATTATATTATCCTCCCAAATATGCTGACCAATTTGTCATCCACTATAAATTTGACTTTCTAATGGATGGATAATGGTACTACACCAGTAAAATGGATCCATGGCTGTATGCGAGGACGATATCTAATACATGAAACTTAACTTTAGTGGGACAAGGGCCAATAATTAAAGTGATTGAAATACTTCTTTTAATTTCTCTCTTTATTTCATCAAAAGCTTTAACCACTTTTAGATTGTGTTTAATTTGGCTAGCATCAATTGGCAAGTGAGATAAGGTGATTAATGGCATCACATTCAAAGCTGACCTATTATTAATAAGCACCTTAAGCAATATAGTCATATTACAATGAGTGATTATATGAAGAGCTTTTATGGAACTAGTTTTTCCTAGTGGAATTTCATCGTAGCTAAAATAGATGAAATTGTTAGTGACAATATTATTCATTAGGTGGTCAAGCTTATTGATCGAAATATCTTAAGGAATATAAGTTTGATTAAGCACTTTTAGTAGAACATTTTGGTGTGCCTCCGAATTGAGCAACAAAGCTAACAAAAAAATTTTTGCCGATTGCTATTTTAATTGCTCTCTAATGTTATACTCAATGTGTTTTATGAACTTTAAAAATTAAGCAGCTTTTTCCTTTAACGGGTTCTTGAACTTTTATATGAATATCTTTAGTCACTGTAACTCTTCATATGTTTGTCGCTTTACCTTTGCTTTGGTGCCGGCTTCACTAGTCTCTAGGCCATAAATCTGACCACTTCGGGTTACATGACTAACCTCCTTAATATCAACTGCTGCTAATTGACTTGCCATGACTTTTTGGGTTACTACTCCAGCATTGTATCTTAATGTTACTTGTTTGTTATCCTTTTATGTAAAAAGTGTTGTAGTCCTAATGATAAGCTTAAGGGTAATTTTGGTCATAAAAGGTGTAGGACTTAGTTGATTACAATAAATGATAAAGGCGTAGCCAATACTATAGGGCGATTGTGATAACCCTCCACCAGTCATATTAACTAGCTGTTCCTCTTTTTGGGCAGCTCTTGTATAAAATTCAATTTCTCCATAATCCATTATCTTTTGAATTGAAGTTAAAAATTTTGAATAATTAAGTAACTAGTGCCTTTGGGTGGCAAGAAACTTGCAAAAATTAAATCTGGAATCTTATTGACAATCTATATATTTATGATTCTAACTAAGGATTCAGCCTTTAGTTAGAATCGCCCAAACTTTTTTCATCAAGGTCTTAACCTCTCAAACATGTTTCTTCACCCATTGCTCTTTTTCAATAATCAAGGCATTAACTCCAAGTTTAGGATGATTAGGTAAAGGATTTAGTGCAACATTAGGTCTTGGGGCATTGTCAAATCTAAAAGCACCATTTTCAAGAAGATTGTGGACTTTTCTCTTAAAAATAGGATAATTTTCAATTAAGTAGCACACTATCACGTGATATTCGTAGTGAACATCTAGATCATACCAGCTAAAAAAGTTACCCTCATACAGTTTGGTAACAAATGGGGCTACTAATCAAGCCTTAAGAAATGTATCAAATATTTCTTTGTAAAAATAAAGAAAAGACTCATAACGAGGTTTAAGCTGATTGGTTTTTTAGACTGGTTGATTAGTATTAAGCCTTGATTAATTTTGAGGGGGATTGCAGTAGTAGTTTGTGGTGTTGATGGAGTAAGAGTTCGAGGCATATTAAAAGAATATATGTTTTAAGACTATTATCCTTGATTTTGATAAGAAGGGCAACGTTGCTCACAAAATGGTTGACTGGCATAGTTAACGAATGAAGCTTTTCCTTTCTTTTTACTAGCTCTAGTTTTCTTGATAGTGAAAGATTCATCAGTTACAACATTTCCATCTTTTATAGTCGCTTCAATCATTTCCCCAAAGATGACAAGGTCAGAGAAATTCTTAGTTGCATTCTCTACCAACTTGTCATATTAAGGAATGAGTAAGGTATTTACAAACAACATGGTAGTTTCCTTTTCAATTAATAAAGTTTGCACCTGAGAACCTACATCCCTCTATCTTTAGGCATATTCTTTGAAGGATTCTGTGGCCTTTTTCTCCATGTTTTGAAAAGTTATTTTATTTGTTAGCCACTTAGCCATGTGTTTGTTTTACTGCGGAAATGCATTAGCCAAATCAGACCAACATTGAATTTAATTATGATTTAAACTATTATAACAATTTAATGCTAACCTTGACAAGGTTTCTTGAAAGCATTGAATAAGAAGCTTATCATCAGGTGAATATTCAACCATTTTTCAAATAAAAATTTTGATGTGGGCTTGAGAGAGGTGGTGCCTTTGCATTTCTTAAATTCTAACATTTTAGACTTTGGTAGGAGGACTAAATTTAATGCCAGGCTAAGGTCCACAACATCTACAATGATATGAAGATCATTATTTTCTATAACCTTAAGCCTTCTTTCAATAAGCTGTAATTTTTCCTTGTCAATTTCTACTTCGATTGGCCTTTTGCACTTCTGCTTATGTTTTTCTTCCTTATCAAAGACAAGAGTTGTTAACTCTTGTCACACAACTTCAGTCCCTATATCTGTCCCTCATGAAAAGACATCAACGTTAATAACAATGACTGACGATGAAGTAGCTCTAGGAATATTTTGTCGTATGTTTTAAGTATTTGCCATCTAAGTTTGTTAAACATTTGCTGGTGTTGTTTCAGGTTGCGCCTCTTAGATGTCCCGATAGCAATACCAGTATTACCTTTTGAGTGTTGTGAGTTGACTCTCTTGCCATAAGCAATTCCATTAATCTTGTGATTTGCGCTTGTAATTTTTCTTGCTTTTCATCATGGCCTCTTAGGCCTCTCATTGACTTCCTTCTAATCTTTCTAATCTTGGTAACTAGTCTTCGGCCATTTTTCTTGCTCTATATCAAGTATAGTATTGATGGGTGCATGGTTGTTTAATAGGTCTCTTTGAGTTTGCAATATTGAAACTTTAAAAGCAAATTCCAAAATTTTTAAGTTAGATTTATTTATCAATGAATGTATGAATACATACGTAAATATTTATGATGTATGTATGGTACAAACGTATGAATGCAGTTGTAAGAATGCTTGATTTCGTGAAAGATTCCTATCTAATAAATTTTCATTAATTTTTTGAAGGATTACACATTGTTGATCATATGTGTATTACACCCAAGAATGTTTTTCTTTCATACCATAATGCTAGGAATCGCATCCCCCTGGTCATTTTGCTTAGTCGAATTCAACATGATCAAATTCCTATCTTGGGTAAAACTCTTTCACCCTAAGTAAAATGGATTTTAATCATTTTTCCGATTACAATTATTTTGGCTTAACCTTGCACATTTTAGGGGCAAAGGGATTTTAACCTTAGCACAATATATGTAGTCCAAAATCGATTTAGTGTGCCATAAGTAGTTTGTAAAGATAGGTTTCCTCTTAGAGTTTTAATTCACCAATTAAACTCTAAATTTATCTAAATAAGTTACTTTAATTTATCTAAATAAATTAATTTAATTTATCTTACACAATTCTTAAATAATTAAATATAAGACAAATAGGTAGAAACCTATTTAGCTAGATAAATTATCCCTTTTATGAATTTTATCCAAATAAAATTCATAAATTAAATTAAAATATTTTTGATTTAATAATAATCTTATTAATATTAATTATCTAAATAATTAATATTTTGATAAGATTATCCAAGGATTTCTGCTAGGACATATCCATCACGCAATGTCTTAATTTAGACATTATCTAGAAAAGACAATCTTATCCACTATATCTTAAAAAGACAACAAAATCTTAGATTTCACAAAATATAAATTTTTGTCTTAAATTAATTCTTAATTGAACCTTTTCAATTAAGTCTTCCATTTAATCATCTTATATTTAATTAAGTCAAACTTAATTAAATCTTAATTTTAATGTAACAATATCAATGCATTGTGTGTGACCCATTAGATTCCCAACATGTTGGCAATGAACATAATTAATCTAATTAATTATGTTATAAATCAAGAGCAGGATCTAGCAACCTATCATGACCACCTAAATGTTGAAGAGCCGATGCAACCTCATCGAAACATTTTAGTAACCAACCTATCAGTGTAATACATTCCTTTCATCATATATCTTGGAATGAACATGAGCACGATACAATGTCTACTAACGCTTTAATCCATGTTTGATCTTGCAATTCAAAGTTAACGATCATGAATCTCTGAGGATCGATTCCTCATAATTTACTATACTTTAGTCAGAGACTTTAATTTGATTAACCACGGTTAAGGTCATTCAAGATATGTCTCTAATGTCACTCAGAGTGGTGAATCCTCTTTGGATCGCTCATCCATCTACCAAATGGATCATGCCATACCTGATGTACACTACCTTAAGTATCCATCTATTGACCCATTTTAGACAAATCTAAGTATAACACTCCTCGTAAGAGATTACATGGTATCACAGGTTTGAGGACTATTTACACGAATAGCACCTGAGAACATATTTCATAGACACTTGGGTAATTAATACCAAATAGAGTTCTTATACGGGCCATGTTCACTGAACTTGTTTTCACAAAACAAGCACCCATATGCTATCCCTAAGTATCCCATATACTTAAACTCATTAGACAAGTTGCATGCATCGTATGCATAAAGGCTTAATGTATATTAGTCTTTGTGTATTGTCAATGCTCTATCTTGAAATATGATGACTAAGAACATTTTACAAACACTGCATTAATGCATAAGGATCTCACAATTGTAACTCTTTATAGTTCCTTTGCAAGGCCACTATGTTTCAAGGGCTTCATCCAATTAGTGTTTTTATGATATTCAATCACGTGACTCACAGAAGGAAAACCTTTGTCACTATAAAATAGTAACATGTATATGGATAATTGATTGTGTATCCTATGTCCAAATCCGATCAGTTCAAGGGCATACACCAACACATTGAGTTATAGTCATATATACATTCGATTTTATTCGAAGAAATTGACCCTCTATGAAGAGAAACAATTCTTTAGGTCAAAATATACACAAATTAAGAAAGAAGACTAACCTTTCCATGAAAGGAACCAACTCCTTAAGCCAAAAATATCATTTTTAGTTATATGTATATTTAGTTAAAGTTATATGTACATTTAATTATAGTAATTCAAGTATTTAGTTGAATGTACATATAAATATAACTAATACATATGACTATAATTTAACTAGATGTACATATGACTTTAACTAAACCAATCTTTCTTCATAAAGAAAACCAACATCAAATTAAATTAAACCAAATACATATATAAAATGTTTCTTTTAATTTTTTTATTTTTAAATAATAATGCAGATTTATTATAAAATATTTTTATTTTTTATTTTTTTAAAAATAATTTAAGATTTAATATAAGATGTTTTTTATTATTTCTATAAGTAATTCAAGATTTAATATAAAATATTTTTATTTTTATTATTTTTAAAGAGTAATTTAGGACTAATTTGGGATTTAATATAAAAATATTTTTATTTTTATTAGTAATTATTTTTTAAATAGCTCTTAAGATTTAATATAAAATATTTTTATTTTTATTATTTTTTAAATAATAATTTTGATATTTAATATATAATATTTTTAATTTTTAATTATTTTAAATAATATTTTAATATATATAATTTATATATAATATAAATATTTGGGGTCGATTCCTTTGATATAAAAACTGATCCTCCATGTATTGAACATATGCCAAATACATGTTCTAGTATATATAATTTATAATTAATATTTTATTTATTATAATTTAAAATTTAATATAAAATATCTTTAATCTTTTATTATTTATAAATAATATTTTTAATATATATAATTTATATAATATATATTTAAATGTAGAAGATGGATACCCTCAATATAAAAATGAATTAAAAATTGACCCTTCATGGGAACATACAACAAAGAGCTTTGAAAAGATTAAAAAAACAAAAAAAAATAATTATAATGTTTTTTAACAATATTCTAATATTTGCTATTTTTTAAAATGTAAATAAAATTTATCATTTACCCTTTATTTAAGAAAACTGTTTTTTGAGAGAGTTTCCAAAAGCAGAAGGAAAAAAGAAGTAATAAACAAAATACCATGAAAAAATGAGTTTAACGGTGATGCGAAACCCCTTTTGGGTAGTTTCGGAAAAAAATGTTTAAATAAAAAAAAATGCAATTGCGAAGTAACATTCTCGAATCAAAAAGCTATCACAAGATTTTCATGACGTAAAAAGAATGTTTTTTTTTTTCAAAAAATTGAACGAACCCATGAATAAAATCTACTTGTTTTACACAAACCACAAAAAATAAGAAAAAAAATTAAAAAAAATGGTTGGTCCATGTCTTGCAAGCTGTTGCAATGGATGACTTTAAAAGGAAAGAGAGAGAAAGAAGCACAGACACGAGTCAGTACTGTTGGGGAGGTTTTTTTTTTTTTTTTTTTTTTTTTTTTTCTTTTTTAACAGCTCGTGATGATATAGAAATGAACTTAAAAAAAATAAAAAGGGAGTTAGAAAAGAGGATTTTGGTTTTCTCAGTTCGTAGTGTAATAATTGGGGCAAAGGCGACCTTGTGAATCTTTGCCTCGTTTCCTATCAGTAGTTAGCTGGCAATTAACCTTAACTCTTGTCCCTCGGAGATATTCATTGCTCTCTTTGCTTTTCTCTACACTCATAAAAATAAATAAATAAATAAATAAATAAATAAAAAGAAAAAAAAAAACAACGTAATCATTAGCTTCCTTTCTTTTCCTCTTTTATTTTTTGAGTAATTCTTCCACTTCTTTCCAACTCGAATTGTTGAAACTTCGAAACAAGGAATGAATGGTGAAACAAGCTTTAAACAAGAGATGGGTGGGAGTGCAGGCTTGGAACCTGATTATTCTGAATTTGTTGAAGTTGATCCTACTGGTAGATATGGAAGGGTAAATGCCTTTTTTAGCAAACCTTTGGTTTTTGCTTTCTACATTTATTGGTTTTCTTCATTTTTCTTTTCTCTGAGAATTAAAGTTTTTGATTTTGAGTCCCAAAGTTTGTTCTTTTTTTTGGCAGTATAATGAAATTCTAGGCAAAGGTGCCTCAAAGACAGTGTAAAAATTCTCTCTTGTTTCTCTTTCTTGTATGTTGTAAATTCATAATTTATTATTGAGAACGATTTGGTTATTTGGATTTTTTTTGCTTAATTTTCAGTTACAAGGCTTTTGATGAGTATGAAGGAATTGAGGTAGCATGGAATCAGGTGAAGCTTCATGATTTGATGCAAAGTTCTGAGGATCTTGAGAGGTTGTACTGTGAAATTCATCTCCTTAAAACCTTGAAACATGAAAACATCATGAAGTTCTACACTTCTTGGGTTGATACTGCTAACAGGAACATCAACTTTGTCACAGAAATGTTCACCTCTGGTACTCTCAGACAGTAAGTATCATGTAGTCTCTACATTCTCTTTTTCCTGTCTGTTTTGGTTAAGTGAGTCTTCAAATTACCTTTTTTTTTTTTTTTTTCCTTTTTGATGAACGGTTTGATATAGGTATAGGCTAAAACATAGAAGAGTAAATATTAGAGCTGTGAAGCACTGGTGTCGACAGATTTTGAGAGGGCTTCTCTATCTACATCGCTGTGACCCCCCTGTTATTCACAGAGATCTCAAGTGTGATAATATTTTTGTTAATGGGAATCAAGGGGAGGTCAAAATTGGTGATCTTGGCCTCGCTGCAATTCTCCGTAAATCCCATGCTGCTCGTTGTGTCGGTATGTTATTGGGAAAAAAAAAACCTGCAAATTCTGCTTTTATATGAACACCATTTTGTTGAATAAAGGGCTTCATTTTCCAATAGTACCTCGCTGCCACATCATGCTTTTGCTTATCTCCTTTTATTGTGCTCAGGAACGCCAGAGTTCATGGCTCCAGAGGTGTATGAAGAGGAATATAACGAATTAGTTGACATATATTCTTTTGGGATGTGCATCTTGGAAATGGTCACTTTTGAATATCCATACAGTGAATGCACCCATCCTGCTCAGATCTATAAGAAAGTTGTTTCTGTATGAAACCATAACCCACCCTAAATTTTGTGTTCTTAGTCTTAGATTGACTCATCTCCACCAACTGATTTGATATATTTTCAATTTGATATAGGGGAGAAAGCCAGAAGCTCTATACAAAGTAAAGGATCCTGAGGTTAGAGACTTTGTTGAAAAATGTTTAGCAACCGTATCCCATAGACTTACCGCCATGGAGCTTCTAAGAGACCCTTTTCTCCAAATTGACGATTGCGGATCTGATTTGAGACAAATAGAGTACCAAAGAGACTACTATGATGCAGGACCTCTCGTGAGACAGCCTCTTCATGATATTCACACTAGTAACAACAGCACTTTGATCAATGGATACACCAATTATCTTGGTTATCAACCTGAGAGTGATATCGCCTATAACTCACTTGAATATGAAACAAGTGAAATAGATCTTTTTACTTGTCAAGAAGATGGGCATTTGGGAGATGTTGGCCTTATAATCAAGGGCAAGAAGAGAGAAGATGATGGCATCTTTTTGAGGCTCAGAATTGCAGATAAAGAAGGTTAAAGTTCTGAACTATATTTTCCTAAATTCTTTTTCTTTGTCATATGATTCTTTTGTGCTTTCTCAATTCTAAGTCTAGTTGTATACTTGCACTTCTATCCTGCATTAGTTTTACAAATTTTAATTCTTTATGCAGGTCGCATCCGAAACATCTACTTCCCATTTGACATTGAGTCTGATACCGCATTAAGTGTTGCAACTGAAATGGTTTCTGAGCTTGATATTACTGACCAAGATGTCATGAAAATAGCAGATATGATTGACTGTGAAATTGCTTCTTTAGTACCAGAATGGAAGAGGGGATCAGGCATAGAGGAAAATTCACAATGCATGAGTTCAAGTTTTTGTCAAAATTGCGCTTCAAATGGCTATCTGTCAGATTATGTATCATCAAGTACTGCAGGTGCCAAGAACCTGGAAGTTCTTCGGTGCTCAAAACACGGTTGTACTGCTGTCCATGGCCGCTTTGAAGAGATCACATACCAAGTTGGAGGGCCGGAACAATGTGTTTCAGAAGGTGCAGAGGCTTCCTTAAGGCAACCAGATTGTATCCATTATGCTGACATTTGGGCTCAGCGGGAAGGATCGGAGCTAAGTCAGCCAGGTCCGAAAGATATCCACTGCAATGAGGCAAATGAGATCTCAGAGCAGTCTATTTATGAAAAGGAGAGGATTATAAGCATAGATAGTCAAAGAGATTCCAATGCTAGGAACTCTTTGTCTGTCTACAATTCAGTGGATTCTGGTTTCTTGGACAATTATGAGAATGAAATTAGGCAAGAACTAAGATGGCTCAAAGCCAAGTATCAAATGCAGTTGGGAGAGCTTAGAGACCTACAGTTAGGAGTTAAACCTAAATCTCTTAGCTTGACTCACAGTTTCAACGTCTTGGAGAACGACAAAGATAATAAAGCTTCAATGTGTTCAATTTTGACATCGCCTAAGAGAAAAAGCAATGGACGTCTCCTAAAATCATTACCCTCTGGAAATCATCTTAGTCCATATATTCCTATAGCTGCTGAGAAAAAATGTGCCAATTTTGATAGCCAAGGACTCCAAAATTCCGATGCAATTAACTCTTCTTATAATCCCGTAACAGTGGCCACTACCAAGAGTTTCTACACAGGAGCATTGCTTCCGCACCCGCTTCACAGGGCATCATCCCTCCCAGTCGATGCCGTAGATGTGTAGAGACTACAGGAGATTTCTAATTACATTCACCAGGTTTGGGCTTAAGACACTTGCGCCATACAGGCTGACTCACTCTAACCAAAATGAAGGCAATGGATATTTGTTTTTCAAAGAGAGATCTACCTATTCACAGCTTGTAGCTGTGTAAGAGGGTGGACTTGAGTGAATGAAAATCTAGTTATTGTACATTTCCCCACTTAAAGTATCAAAGGTTTCACATAGTTTCATCTAATCCACATTGATTCATTGTCTTTGAAAGATAGTTGAATGTGTTAATTGTGCTTCAATATTTGTGAGAATTTGCAGCTACTTGGGATCTGTCACGTCGTAAAAAAAATGCAGTTAAGGAGGGCATTTTTCCAACTGCCCATGCCAATGTACATTTAATATTTGCGTTAATGTCCATTGTAGCTAAAGATGAGTCTTCACATTCCCTCCACAGAATTATTCAACTCCCAGCCCTATCCAACATAAATGTTCTAGTAATGGCTCCTTGAGACCTGCAATCACGGATAACAGATCATCTATGAAGTCCATTGAGGTTGTCTCCTTTTGATAAAGGAAACCACTGAACGTACGACGGTGGGTCATTTATGACAAGAAAAAAAAAATAGGATGGTCCAAGAACTTTGATGGTTTTAGTGGTTCAACAGGTATATGTTACCAACGTAACTGCGTTGCCTTCGGATTATCTGCGTGCTCAACTTGCCAACTTGGCTAGATATTTAGATGGTGTATCAGTCGTATACAAACAATATTAGCTTCCCCCTTCTCTATACTTTCTAAAATTACTGTGGGATGTAATTGTATCTATCTGCATACTCATATTTACTCAAAGAGTAAATCTGATAACTTTGAACAAGATACGAAAATGCAATAAAAAAATATTTAATAAAAATAAAAAATAATATAATAAACACGATATATTTAAATATGATAATTTAATATATATTATAAGTTTAAAATTTTAATATATTTTGTTAAGTTTATATTTATACGATTGAAATATGAGGTATACATGTACAAATTATCAAATTTATCTATAACACTCCACAACTCTTGAAATGCGAGTTTAGATGATTGCCTATGAAACGTATATGTCGTGAAATTCATCAGAAGAGCGAAATAACATTTAACGAACAATACCAATAGTCATATAATGTCAATAGTAAGGTAATTTAATAATAAATCAAGTGTTGAATTTGTTTTCAATGATTAAATTTAATTTCTGATGATTTTAATTATTAATAATAAAATATTCAATTTTAGATAAAAGTCATATTAAATTAAACATTTTGATAAATTGTTATGAGTCGTTAGTTTTGAGCTATGAGTTTGTGGGTTGTGACAGTAAACGTAACTTTCATGAATTTAATAGCTGACATTGAGATGAAGAAAAGCAGTGCTAGAAAAGTTTTTTTAATAAAAGTACTAGAAAAGTTTGACGGTGAGCAAGTCCTTCATGGATCCACGCATAGAGATACCTTTATCGCTTCCCAATTAAAAAAAGGCTTTACGAGCCAAACAACCCCTGCCCACCCGCTTGTTAAATTTAGAAGGAGAAAGCAACCAAAAAACAAGTGAAATCTTTCGTCCAAGAAAAGATTAGATCATCACCTTTTAAAGCTTGTATTGAAATTGCTTTTTTCTTTGCTGTCTTTGTCAATCCACAGGCAGATCTGGTAAGTTCGATGAAAGATATGATTATATGATGTAAAAGATAATTAAATTATAATATAATATAAAAATAATTTAAATATAATATAAATATATAAAATTAATTATTAATATATTAAAATTTATAAAAATATAATATTTAAAAATAATTATGATAAGTAAATACCAAAAATTTTAAAATACACTCTTGTATATAGCTTTTCATCAGCTTAGATTAATTATAACTGTTAGATGAAAAGTAAATGATTTGAATCGTTAAAAAAAAAAGAAAAAGAAAATAAAGATTTGTAATTGTTTTATCTTGTCATAATTTTTTAATAATTTATTTATATAATTTTATAATGTTTACATGTAACCTAATAATATTTTATTAATTTATTATATATAAATATTACCTTCAACCTATAACATATATTACATAGAAACATTACTTGCACTCTAATACTTTATATAAATTCTAATGTGTATATGTAATTTTGATAATTTTTAGTAGTAATTCTTTTTAACTAATAAAAAATAAAAAATTATTATAAAATTAATTTTTAATTAATATAATATATTTATGTCTAATATTAAAAAATATATTAATAAAATAAAAAATATAAGTTTTTTATAATATATTTATTATCAATATACCAAAATAAATTATTAAACTAAAAAATATGAAAATTATTTTTCACTTAAAAAATTACTATAAAAATTAATTTTCTACATATATAATATTTTTAATAAAAATAAAAAGTAATTTTGAGAAAATTATAGTTAATTTTCTTAAAGGAGTATTTTATATACATATATTACAAATTTGATAATATTTTTATATAAAATTATAATATTTATATGTAATTTGATAATGTTTGTATGTTACAAATTACATACAAATATTAACTTCAAAGATATTTTATACACATACATTACATATAACACAAATTACATATAAATATTATATAAATTATAATATTAATGTGCATCTTCTATAATGTTTAATTGTACCAACTAGTATAAATAAAAAATTTTATCATAATAGTAATTTCTTCTTAATATTATACAATTATTACTAATATACCCAAATAAATTATTAAACAAAAAATAAAAATTATTTTTCACTTTAAAAATTACTACAAAAATTAATTTCTTATATATAATATATTTAATAAAAATAAAAAATAAATTTTAAGAAATTATAGTTAATTTTCTTAAAAGAATATTTTACATACATACGTTACACATTTAGTAATATTTTTTTAAAAAAACTGTAATATTTCTACATAATCCAATAAAGTTTGTATGTAAATTATATACATATATTACCTTTAAAAATTTTTTACATACATATATTACCTATAACACTTATTATAACCATCACCCTAATGTTATGCGTAATTTTTGTAATTTTTATTTGTCATTCTTACTAACTAATAACAAATTTAAATTTTATCATAAAATTAATTTATTATTAGTATAATATAATTATTACTAATTTTAACAAATATATTATTAAAATAAAAAATATAAAAAAATTTTTGACTTCAAAAATTGCTAAAAGTATTAATTTCCTACATATATAATAAATTTAATAAAAATAAAAATAATTTGTAAAAAAATATACTTTATTTTTCATTTTACATAAGTAAATTATAGTTTCGATAATGTTTATGTGAATCTGTAATATGTATATAATTTGGTAATATTTGTATCTAAAAAATTACACACAAAAGCTACATTTAAAGATTCTTTACACATATATATTACATACAAATTTATATTCACCCTAATATTATTTGTAATTTTTATAATCATTAGTTGTAATTCTTACCAACTAATAAAAAAATTTAAATTTTATCATAAACTTAATTTTTTACTAATATATTTTATTTATTACAAATATTAAAAAATATGTAAATAAAATAAAAATATAAAATTTTTTTAACTCCAAAAATTACTAAAAAAATAATTTCCTGCACATTTAATATATTTAATAAAAAACATAAATGAGTTCCAAAAAATTATAATTTATTTTTCTTAAATTAATATTTTACATAAATACATTATAATTTTGGTAATGTTTTATGTCAAATTGTATTATTTGTATGTAATTTGATGATATTTATATGTAATTTTTTGCATATAAACATTATCTTTAAAGATTATTCACATAAATATATTACTCATAACATATATGACATATGAATATTACCTACACTCTAATGATTTATGTAAATTGTTATATTTTTATGTAAATATAATAAATTATATTTTATAACTTCCATTATCTTTTATGTAATACATATAGTATATGTGTAATTGGGGCTTTTATAGAAATATTGTAAAATTTTTTTTATTTCTCGGTTTACTATCATTTCTCAATTAATTCCCGAAATGTGCATTTTTTTTGTGTACGAAGAACTCGCCATAAGGGAGGGCGAGATAATTTGTTGGAAACTCGCCATGCTATATGGCAAGTTTTCAACAGAAAAGAAAAAACCCGTTGAGAACTCGCCATCTCTACAGCGTCACAATTAAAAAAAATTTTGAAAAAAGTAAAATTAACAAATAGTTATTAAATGAAAGTGAAAGCAAAAAAAAAAAAAATTTCAAAGAAGGAAATGATATTTATTGAAATTATTAATAAAGAGATTAAAATTATCTATCTACCCCTCTTTGGTCTGCTAATCGACTTTCACCCATATATATATATTTACATAAATTATGTATAAATATATAAATTATCTATCGTACCAGAAAGATCTGATTTCACATGCATTATCACATCTCTCAGGTTCCAAAAAATTTAGTAGTCATTAGTCAAATATTATCTATTATGTGAGAAGGTGAGTTCCCAACACATTTTTTTTATAATAATAAGATAAATGATACAATTTTAGATTTATACTTGAATAAATATTATAAATTTTTAATTTTTAATATGATAGTAATGATATATGCTGATAGTTTAAAGTTATTATGAGTTTTGAGTATGTTGTATGAGTATATTAAATTTAGTATAGATATAAATATATTAACATTTGAAAATTGGATATAAAAATTTAAATAACTTCGATTTGTATACAAGTATAAAATTTTACAATAAGAAATCATTTACTACATTATCGTTGATGCGAACTCTCCCCCGAGGTACCGGATTTGTAAGGACATTTGTTACGGCTATGGCCTTCATTCCTGCAAAATCCGCAACGCTTTAGTTGGCATCTCTCCCTAAGGTCCATTTCATTATGAATATGACTTGATTTTGGCCGACCTTTTGGATCTCTCCGCATTTCTGGATTAGGATATAGTTGTGGACCATTATATTTCAGCCAATGATCTTCATGCCCGATGGGTTAAAACTCATGTCGATAGACATTGTATATAGTTTCTAGTCTATAGACATTGTCCACATATAGCATACAATCTATATGAACATGAGCACAAGTAGCAACAACATGTGAATAGGGGTACCTTTGTGCTTGAAACTTTCCACAGTCACACCATCTCTTATTAAGATTAACTTTGTAGTTTGAAGCCACAACTCCTTCCTTTGGGTTTTCTAACTCTTCAACCTGGAAAGATTGAATTGCTCGTGTAAACCCACGAGCAAGGAACGAGTTAGCTTTCCTTTGATTTTCTCGCATGGCATCAGTGACAATTTCGCATTATGTGTGGCCTGCCTCCATCATTGCTGTATGCTTGTTCCCCATTTTAACAAATAGTTTAGCCAACCTAAACTACATGGCTTGGACTAAAGCAGTAATAGGAAGATGATGAGTTCCCTTTAACATTGAATTTATACATTCAGCTAGGTTCGTTGTCATATGTCTATAGCGTCTTCCTTCATCATATGATTGAGCCCATTTCTCCTTCGGGATTCTATCAATCCAATCGGCCACTTCTACATTTTTCGCATGAAGATTTTCATAGTACCACTGAAAATAAGGTCGCCTCAACTCGTACGCTGTTAAAATCATATGTTAATTTACGGACTTGTAAACAGCTTATTAATAAAAATGAAAATTTAGAGAAGTGTAAGAGATTAAATAATCATAATTGCGAATACATACCCATGTTAATAACCTGTCGATGGGAGTCTTTATTATTAAACCTCCTCATGAAATTAGCTACAATATGCCGAATACAATATACAGAATATGCATGTGGAGGTTTCCATACACTACCTGAGTCTCTGATGATAGATTTGATGGATTCATGTTGATCAGAAATCAAGCAAATGCCAGGTTGTGTAACAACATATCTACGTAAATTGTAGAGAAAAAATGACCATTCTTTCTTTGTCTCACCCTCCACAATTGCAAGGGCAATTGGTACAATGTTTCAATTGCCATCTTGTGCAACGGCTAACAACAATATTCCTTGGTATTTTCCATATAAGAATGTACCATCTATTTGCATAATAGGCTTACAAAATGGAAAGCCTTCAATGCAAGACTTGAAAGTCTAAAAAAGTCGATGGAAAATACACTTACCTTGCACCAATAATTGACCGTTGTATGCAGGTATGGTCTGTAATTTCATTATTGTACCAGGAACAAACTGTTGCATTGCACCTAACCATTTTGGCAGATCATTGTAGGATTTATCTCAATCACCAAATAGTTGAACAATTGCCTTCTGCTTTGCTACCCATGCTTTCTTATAGGAGGTCATGTCCATACCTATTTCGTATCTCCACGACCAAAACTGAAATAGAAATGGCTGGATTCGCTTGGACCAAAGATAAAATGTATGAACAAATCATGTTAGAATCTAATTTCATATGATCTTGTGAAATTCGTCCAGATGTGCAAGTATGAGGGCCATTGTATTTTCTAATCTCCCAAACTTGTCTCTTTTTTAATAATGTTACCCTTATACTCTAGTTGCACCCCATGCCATACATTTTGCATTCACCGTGATACTTGGTTGGCGTAGATTTAATAACTCTATAATCTACAGAGTGCTTGGTATTGTAGTGCTTGATAGCTAAAAGCACCGCCTCTTTCGTAGTAAACTGCATCCCAACACAGAGATCACCAGTAGATGGATTCTAGGTTGATTGCATACTTAAGGTATAAGCATATTCTGAAAATTCTGCCACGTGCATTGCATCCAAATCGAGGGTGCACATATGGGACACAACTCAAACTGATGAAGAGGACCACTACCACCAATAGTAGATGACAAATGATGAACGTTGATGTTAGCTGCGACATCTAAGTCAGAATCATTGTTGTCATCATTGTCATCAAATTCAGCATACTTTTCTGGCTCACTAAAGTCTCCAACATATTCACAGTGGGGTCCAGATGACTGATCCGGATCGAGATCAACATTAAATGAACTTGGTCCTCCACTTTCCATTTCAACACCTCTAATTGGAGACTCTGTCATCATAGAGGTGTGTGGTGCATCATCTTCGATGGTAGGAATTGTTGGTGGCACAGGTAAATAATGGAAAGATTCAACAAAATTGTTCATCATAACCTATGCATCAATAGGAGGTTGACATCTGGGCCATGACATTTTTGGCAGTACGTTGCATACGGTATTGATATTTGAAGGCCCACTATCATCATTAACATCCTCTAGCTCAGCATATAACTCAATTATGTTGATATGAGAAAATTGTTGATGGCCATCAAACATGCATCTCATATCATCGTCATCTTCAACTGGAAAACTCCTATATCGGACACATCCTTCCCCCATAAAAATAGGAAGTCTATACTTGATCTTCGATACTTTTCTTCTGTTCCCAGCTTTGATTTTTGTATGAATTTTGGCCTTCAATTCCTCTATTGTGATGTCTTCCTCA
Organism: Adansonia madagascariensis; assembly: GCA_038381835.1. Taxonomy (NCBI): domain Eukaryota; kingdom Viridiplantae; phylum Streptophyta; class Magnoliopsida; order Malvales; family Malvaceae; genus Adansonia; species Adansonia madagascariensis. Next base: position 4,518,879 of record JBBYHL010000013.1, on the reverse strand, counting down.
ACACTAATACTTTTTGGACGGTCACTTTAGAATGTAACATCTTCTTTGCTGTTGAAAAGTTATCCATCAAAGTAGACAAGTGCGACAACTCTATTGCTCATCTTTTCAAATTCACGTTTAATAGGAAATAATAAAGGCTAGAATAAATAAGCACTATCAATAAACTCTACAAACAAATCTTGCATAATTTGAAAGAATATGACAATAAAAGTGAATGAAAATGAGAGTAATGAACTAAGGTATTTATAATGGAGTAAAAACAAAAATTTATGCATTAGTCATCTTTTTTCTGTCATGTCAGAAGTAGTCTGATATCCCATGCAATGTCACATCTTTTGGGTCCCAAGACATGCATCTATCATGTCTTTTGGGTTTCAAGAAATTTATTAGGTGTTAGTCTTCTTTTTTTCTATCAATCATGTCAGAAAGAATCCGATACCCCATGCATATGTCACATCTTTCGGGTTCCAAAAAATTTATTAAGCATTAGTCTTCTTTCTTCTATCATTTTAGAAGAAATCCGATACCTCATGCATATGTCACATCTTTTGGGTTCTAAGACATGCATCTGTCACGTCTTTCAGGTTCTAAGAAATTTATTAGGCATTAGTCTTTTTTTTTCTATCATGTCAGAAGAAATCTGATACCCCATGCATTTGTCACATCTTTCAGGTTTTAAGACATGCATCTGTCACGTCTTTCGGGTTCTAAGAGATTTATTAGGCATTAGTCTTCTTTCTTCTATCATGTTAGAAGGAATCCGATACCCCATGCATATGTCACATCTTTCGGGTTTTAGGACATGCATCTGTCACATCTTTCGGGTTTCAATAAATTTATTAGGCATTAGTCTTCTTTCTTTCTATCATGTCAAAAAAAATCCGATACCCATGCATATGTCACATCTTTTGAGTTTTAAGACATGCATCTGTCACGTCTTGCGGGTTCCAAGAAATTTATTAGGCATTAGTCTTCTTTTTTTCTATCATGTTAGAAGGAATCCGATACCCCATGCATATGTCACATCTTTCAAGTTTTAAAATATGCATCTATCACATCTTTCAAGTTTAAAAAAATTTATTAGGCATTAGTCTTCTTTTTTCTATCATTTCAAAATGAATCCGATACCCCATGCATATGTCACATTTTTTGGGTTCTAAGACATGCATCTGTCACATTTTTTGGGTTTCAAGAAATTTATTAGGTATTAGTCTTCTTTTTTCTATCATGTCAGAAGAAATCCGATACCCCAGGCAGTGTCACATCTTTTGCGTTCAATTATTTGTATAATACGTATTTTTATCATTTCTCCAATATATGTTCAATTCTTATAGAATTTCTATTTTTATTTGTATTCTTATTATTTATATAACATATTTTTATATCATTTAAAGTTAGTAGTTTATATCATATTGAACTAATGACTAATAGATTTCCTAGAACCCGAGAGATATGACAGATGCATGGAGAATCAGATTCCTTCTGACATGACAGATAATATTTGACTAATGACTACTAGATTTCTTGAAATTCGAGATATGTAACATATGCATGAAAAATTAGATTCCTTCTGACACGATAGATAATTTATATATTTATACATAATTTATGTAAAAATATATATAGGGGATAGTCGATTAGCAGACCAAAGAGGGGTGATAGATAATTTCAATCTCCTTATTAATAATATTAATAAATATCATTTCTTTTGTTTGAAATTATTTTTTTTGCTTTCACTTTTATTTAATAACTATTTGTTAATTTATTTTTTTATAATTTTTCCTTAAAGTAGGAACTCGCCTAAGAGATGGCGAGTTCCTACATTGGGAACTCACCAACTCGGTTGGTGAGTTCCCATCATATTTGCTTTCTCGCCACCTCAATCGGTGAGTTCTCAATGCGAAATAAAAAAAAAGGCACATTTTCGGAGTTAAATTGAAAATGGCACATATTAGGAAATAAAAAAATATATATCTATATTCGTATAAAAAAGTCGTGTAATTGTAAGAAAAATATGCAAAATTATTTATATTACTATAATATTATACTTAAGTAATAGATAATATAATTTATATAATTGTAATGTTTTATGTAATACTGCTAACTACTTTCTATTACTTGTTGATAGTATATCTATGTAACTTATAAAATTTTTATGTAAATATAATAAATTTATGTATTACAACTTTTATTATCTTTAATCATAATTTATGTAAATAAATAATGTATATGTGTAATTGCAAGAAAATATGGAATTTTATTTATAGTACCCATGATAATATACGTATGTAATAGATAATGCAATTTATGTAACTGTAGTGTTTTATATAATACTACTTTCTATTGCCTATTGGTAATATTTTTTTGTGACTTATAAAATTTTTATGTAATAGGTTCAAATCCAGCAAAGCATGATTCCAAATCAATAGCGCCGTTATCGAGATATGGGAACTAAAAAACAAAAGAATAAAAGGAAATAGTATCGAATCCATTTTTTATTTTGGAACGAACAACAATCAACTAACACTTTGACTTACTCTAGCTTTCATTATCATTTATCATAATTTATATAAATAAATAATGTATATATGTAATTATAAAAGATATATAATATTTATTTTATAATACTTATAATAATATACTTATGTAATAGATAATATAGTTTATGTAACTGTAATTTTTTATGTGATACTACTTTCTATTACTTATTGATAATATACTTTTGTAACTTATAAAATTTTTATGTAAATATAATAAATTTATATATTATAACTTACTATTAAATTTTATCATAATTTATATAAATAAATAATATATATTTGTAATTGTAATAAAATTATGTAATACTAACTTATATTATAAATCATAATAATTTATGTAACTATAATATTTATTGATAATTTTAATTTTTTTTATCATAAAGATATATGTAATTTATAACATATTTATATAATTTTAATAATTTTATGTATTATTATATAATAATATATGTAAAAAAATAAAAAAATATTATAATCCATTTAATCGATTACAACTAAAGCTTACTTAAGGGGACTTCTGGGGAGCTCTTCCCGTAAGGTACTGAAGGCAACCGGCTTCCCGTAAGGTACTGAAGGCAACCGGCTATGCCGGTTGCTTCTTTTTATTTTTTTGTTTACATATATTATTATATAATAATACATAAAATTATTATAATTACATAAATATATTATAAGTTACATAAATTATTA
>JBBYHL010000013.1:4484440-4511206 GCA_038381835.1 Adansonia madagascariensis | reverse complement strand
TGAATGTTTGCAAATAGAAACACAAGCAACGAACTTCTTCCATCACTTTACTTACAACTCAAGCAACACCAAGGGATAGATTTTTTAACGGTAGTTGGGCATCTTGACCTCGAGCAACTAACACTACCTCCGCTTTCGTTGAATGTGTCAGAGTGATCAGAAATGGCTTCTTCATTCCCACCTGCTCCGCTTACTGCAAGAACATTAATCTACATTCATTTGCCTCCGCCGCAACCAATATTTCACCACCTTGGCCAGCCAGCACTACCAATGTGAAAATTTGAAAGCAGTTTCATCACTTTGTTATGGCAAGCTGTCGGCTAGAAGAATTCCTTCAGTGCCTTTACGGCGTACATGTATGTGGTAAGCTGAAGTACCGAGGCACCACTTTGATGCAGCAATCGGCAAAGTCTGATAAGCACCCATGTTGGCCATGCCACCTCTGTCAGCTTAGCTGTAAGGGGGCTACATTTTGGCCTTCTAAACTAGTCGCGAAAAAGGGGTTGGGGGGAAAATGAAATCACCTGAATGTTTGCAAATAGAAACACAAGCAACGAACTTCTTCCATCACTTTACTTACAACTCAAGCAACACCAAGGGATTGATTTTGTAACGGTAGTTGGGCATCTTGACCTCGAGCAACTAGCACTACCTCCGCTTTCGTTGAATGTGTCAAAGTGATCAGAAATGGCTTCTTCATTCCCACCTGCTCCGCTTGCTGCAAGAACATTAATCTACATTCATTTGCCTCCGCCGCAACCACTATTTCACCACCTTGGCCAGCCAGCACTACCCTCTACGGCCCTACAATTCACTTCAACTTCGCCACATTATCAGTCCCACTACCAAATTGGGAGTGTTCACATGACCATAGTTACCAAAAACGCGATTTATGAGGAGACACGATATGAGTACAGGAACATAATTCGTCACTTCTCTAAATATGAAATATGTTAGGGTAGACTTAGTCAATATATTATTTAAAGTTGTATACACTCCATTTGAAGTTATGATACGCTCCATTCAGAATCATGCTATATTTAAATATTGTATTAAATAAATAAACTAAATTTTACACTTTAAATTCAAATTGAGTTAATTTTTTAATATTAAAATAATATATTTAAAGTTATTTACGATTACAAATAAGTTAATAAAGGTGTCACTTTATTTCTTTTTTTCAATGTATTTTTAAATTTTTTTTCGTACTCTCTATGTGTCTTTAATTTACAATAACAAGAAGTTAACAGTAGTATCACGTGTTTTTTTTCTTATTCAATGACTTATTTCTTTTTTTCATACTCCAAATGTACTTTTGCTTCAAATGTAAAGAGCAATGATTTATAAAAATATCAAACGGTACTCCTATATCGTACAACACATCACTGAGAAGGCCTGAAGAGGGATTCATCATTTTTCACTTTTGGAGACGTGAATTGCTTTGTTTCTAAATGCAAATGAATCGCATCTAGAAACACAATTTGTTAGCGAAGAGAGAGTTTTCAGTAACTTTACACATAACTATCTCCTGCTCCCATGCCCTGCTTTCTAAAGCTACACTGGTTTAACTCTCTAGATTTGAAACCACAAGTCTATACCTTCTAGCCATTCTAACACCATAATAAACCCAAAAAATAGATGAAACTTGCCTATAATTTTTAAAACCTCCTCAACAATGAAAATAGAAAACAAAGAACAACAAAAAGTCAAAAAAATTTGTCAATAAAATAACCCCTAACCAATTATATATATATATATATAAAAAAAAGGCTTGGAGGGATTATTTATAGGCAAAGCAAAACACAAAGCAATCATTACTAACTAGTCAGCCTACTATTTTTATTTCGATATCGGTATGTATTAATACAATTTATTTTGATGGATTATTTTCAATTTATCAATATTTTTTAAATATTTTTCATATATATTTACAAAGTTATTTTTAAATTTTTTAATAAAATATTTATTATATACGTAAATAGATATATGACATTATACATATTTATATGTGTATATACAAATATAAAATTTCAAAATTATAAGCAGTTAAGATCTAAGTATTAGAAAACATAAAGTATTAGAAAAAATAAATAAAATAAATATAAAGTATTAGAAAATATATTAAATTATTATTAACTGTATTTAATAAATATATTTTATTTTTAATGAAATTATGAAAAACAAAATTATTATGACTAAAAAGTATTAAAAATGATTAAAAATAAAATAAGTAATTTTAAAAAATATGAAATCTAATTTTGTACCAACTAATATGAGTTTCGTACATATTGCTATAGATCGACATAAGCTAATATAAACCAAGATAAAATCTAAAAAGATATAATATTAGTACTATTTCAATTTTAATAAAAACTTATATGGTCATAACTTTATGAGATGCATCCTCCAAAAGCCAACTTAAAATTTAAAACAATTAAAACCTCAAAAATTTTGAACCCAATCAAAGCTAAAGATGGAGAGCCTTGAAACCTGCCGAACATTGACCAACTTTTCAATAAAATGATCATATGTGCAAGATGATCTTCACAACACACCTGCCCCTCACACTCAGTGACCCAATAGACGCACTACATAGAGAGACGCATATTAACCAAAAAACATAGACAAAAACGATAAGTCTTGTTGCATTTCATAATTTATTATATCACTGCAAAAGAACACAATCAATCTACAATGAATAATTAGAGATTGCAATAGATTCCGTGGATTTAGATATCCATAATTATTTGATTCTTTTTTTAGATTTGCATATTAAGAATTTAGATAGTATAATTACTTTCTATTATGGATTCAAAGCAGATGCAGATGTAAACTATTAGATATCTATTATCAAAATTTGTATTATTTTTACAGAAAATAGATTTAGATATTTGAATTTACTATCCAAATCCTATTACTTTTGCAGATAAAGGATTTGGATTGGATATTCGAATCCATTAAAATGCGAAAATTTATGTTCATGGAAAGACTTGAATCTTGGTTTCCAAAGTTAGTTACTTATTAAATTTAAATTTTTAACGAATTCGAAAATTTAAAAAATAATATTATTTAATTCAGATTCGAATAATAATATGCAAATTTAATCTCAATTTAAATGGATTCAAATTTTAAGATATTTATATAAATTTAGATATTATAAAAAAAAATACAAATATTTAATTCACCGCCATTCTTACCAATAACAATCTCAAGATTGGTGAACTTAAAAATTAAAGGTGATCATACAAGCGACCAACCCAGGTGACCTTCGATGCTCAAAATATCAAACACCACTAGGCACTATCTACGTGACAGGCTCAATGGTGATTAGTTCATAATCAGTGAAATTCTTGGATCTATCTTCAGTTAAAACTCAATATGCATGACACCTAGCGGATTTATAGCTGTTCAGCTGCTCTAAATGCCAAATACACTTAACCTACACTGGTCATGTTCACAAATTCCTAGCATAGCACATAGTCTAGTATAAACAGGTGAAGAAAAAGCTGATCCGATATTAAAAAAAATAACTCACTACCACTTGCCCCTTCCTTATGTCAGATACAACTCTAGTGACCTTTGATATTTCTTGTCTTTGTAGGCTTTTCCGACCTTTACCTGATAAGGCCAAAAAACTTACCCAACTCGACCATTAAAAAGACTTCATCAAGTTACATTCACTAGGAGCAAGCTTTCTTTGAATTACAAAGGACGATATCATCATATGATAATAGCATAATTAATCCATCCTTTTCTAAATTGATGATGAAAGAAATTTCTAGGTCTAAACCTAGGCTTACAAAATAAAATGCAACATTTGTAAGGATTTTAGAGGTACGCCATACAAATGGAAGGTTGTAATCAAACTTGGACCGTATTGATAATATCCTTTCTAAAAACTATACTATTTAGCTTCAATATTATTTAAAATGAGAAAGATATATAGAGCAATATATCAAACGGTAGGAAATTTTCATGCCTTTAGCCAGTCAACTGTTTTGGTATATTAGATAGGAATTGGACTTGCATTTGTATTCCGCTAGATTCTATTGTTGAATGTCATTGACAACTAAAAGACTTCAACATGTTGAACATCTTTAAGAGGATAACTGACAACTGCTACCATGAAAATCTCTAGTGAGAAAAAATTAAGAATTAGTTTTAGTTAAAATTTATGATTAGTAATACAATACTTTATTGATGATTATATGGCTATAAATAGTATGGGTGATAGCCGTTTAGTTTGATTTTAGATAAAATTTGTAATTAATGTTAATATTTTGAATTTTTTAAAATCGAATCAAAATTGACAGAATAGGATCTCTAATTAAATCAACCCGAATTGAATTTCCTTGCTTCGAATAAATTTGATTAAACAATTTATCTAAGTACTTAATTTTTATAATATCTTTTAGTTTGTTTCATTAATTTAATTAAAATGCTTATTTTTATATCATAAAGATTAAATGATTTAAAAGAACAAACAAAAAGTAAAATTTAGTTTCAATTTGAATAATTGTAGTTTTTTAATTTGTGAAAAAAAACCGAATTGAGTTGAGTTAGTAGTGATACTAATTGAATAGAAATCAAACCAAGTTTGATAAAAACTAAATCCCATACTATAACTCGAATCAATTTTCAATTTTCTATATTGTTGCTTAATCTTAATAGACAAAAGATGAAATTTTTTATTACACAAAAAAAAAAAAAAAAACTTAATTTAGTGTTTTTTGAACTTTTAACAATAGTATATTCCATACAATAAAAATCTATTGTGCATGCCATTTGTTTTTAAATTAGAATAGCTATCCCCTGCTAGGTTGCAACTTTCTTTACTTTTTTCGTGGAGCTTCCATGTTCGCAAAGGCAAAGCTATTAGGAGCAATGTCAGAAAAACATGTGTTTTGGTTCTAGAGAAGAGTTCTAAATGTCAAATCAATTATGCTAGGTGTATAAGTGTTCACTCCTCTTCAACTTGTGAAATATAGATAAAACTATAAGGCCTAATGGGCAGATGTAGACAATACCTTGCAAGTTGTTATGAGTTGTAACATTTGGTATCAAAGCAAGCTTTGGGCTACTACCTATGTGCCATTGAGGAAAATGGACTCTTATTAGAGTGGTGGAAAATGTCATGATCCAAGAAAGAAGCCACAAATCCTTCATTGGCTATGTATTAAGCTCGACTCGGTATATAAGAGTTCAGACCATCTTTAACCTGTGAAGTGCATTTTATAAATAAAACTATAAAGCCAATGAACCTTGCAAGTTAATATGGATCATGATAGTTGACATTTTAGCCACCATCATTATGGAATCACATTGTTAACAATTGCGTATTGCAAATTGCTTGCCTTTATTCTTCTTTCAATTTTTTTTTTTTGCTTAGATTTCAATTAAATACCATGTTGCGAAATTGCTCTAGTTTGCAACTTAGATTGTGCATTGCCAATTGGTTTCATTTTTTTTTTGTTTTTTTCATATCATGAAAGCCCTAGTACATAAGTTATTAAAATAGTTTTGCATTTTCAAGCTAAATTGTCAGCATAAAACATTTTGATTTTTTGTTGTAGAGGATTTTTTGTCAAGAAAGGAAATGTTGTAAAATAATAAAATGAGGTATCATAAGGAGATGGTGAAGAGGATGATTGGAGCAAACTCTAGAGAATAAGTGTAGTAATAGGTGGTGATGATGAAGGTTGTAAATGACTATAGATGGTGAAGGTTATGATCATTGTAAAGATTGTCGAAAAAAACTTGCGAAAAATTCTTAATAGCTAAAAGTTTATGAAATTGGCAAGAGATTCTGAATGAAACATTTGGACATATATTTATAGCCTCTCTTTAATCAAGTTACCAAAAGTGATAACAAAAAGAGTTGGAAGTTCTCAGGAGTCTATTCATCTGAAAATGTCATACATAATTATAGAGGGAGAAAGGGGGTTGCAAATGTAGTAAATGTAAAGGAAGTTATGTAGAGGTTACAACCTAATAAGTGTTTGGGCCCACACAAAGAAGAATGGTTACATGATAGTGCACCCAAGAATGCACTATTTATTCTAAGGGAAAGAAAACACTTATGTTTTAGGGAAAGGTTAAGAAGCATACTTCTTAATGGTCTCTATATCTGAGCCTCTAAGCAATGCTCTCCAGTATATCCTAAGTGTAGAGCAAACCTAAGAATCTTCTAAACCTTCTAGGGTTAGTGCCATGGCCTTCGCGTGGTTATGGATCTTACTAGTTGCACTAGAAATCATATTATCACATGTTACCCAAGCTGTAAGAAAATATTGAAATGCATGAGTGTTTAATGAGTGGAGCACTGTAGCATTTTAGGAAGAAAAATTAGAATGTTGGATGCAGTTACTAATGAAAATTGTTGCCAAGGAAAATTGCTATAGAGAGTACTACTTGGAAAATTGCTTGCTGTTATGAAGCATTGCTAGCAGGGAATGCTACTAGCAACGTGTGTTGCTGCAAAGAGTGCTGCTACTATAGACATTGATGCAAGAAGTACTAACTGCGACTAGTGAGGAGTGATACGAGCAGGCTACATTGTCAAAAGAGTTGTCTACATTTTGCACCTTGCATGAGATTATTCTATTTTGAGATTCTTATGCACTAAAATGTTATAAAGATAATACTGAGCATTGGAAACAAAACTTTGAAATTAGAAACAAAACTTTGAATTTTGAAATTTGATGCAATTATCTATTTTTTAAAGAAATAATATATATTTTGGCGTATGGTGCAGGTAACGTGTGTAAGCAATGCACATGCAACTCACATTCAGGTTGCACAAACAAACAATGCATTAATAGGTCGTGCTTAAAGGAGGCAACTTGAGTAGGCCGCACTTGAGCTGGCAACATGTAGGCAAGATGCGCTCATACAAGCCAACTGCATGCACTAACGCATTTTTCTCTCTTTCTTTTTTTGGTAGTAAAAAACTTTTTCTTTATATTTTATAAAGTCCTAAGTAAATAAATGACATACTAACGGGTTTGCAAGCTCATGACACATTGCCTCACAGGAAAGGCTTGCAATTTTTTTATCAAATATAAAATTATGATTCTTTAAAATCGTGAAATCATAAAGTTGACTTACTTGGCTTTTTAGTGTTGTTTTGCGAGATCTTAATTTTTCACCATAGTGAAAGATAACTAATTATTTCACACTATTCATGTTACATATTTCATGCATGAACATTGCTGTCTGTGGCAAGAAAGTGTGAAGCATGAAGCTTTGCTAGTGAGTCATGCATTGTGCTTGTTCTACAAGAGATTGTGTAAACCATTTTACAATACATGTGCAATGCATGAGTTATCTTTCACATGCTGACTTGTAATCATACTTGTATTTCACTTGAGAAAGTATTATTAATACTATCTACACTTTATCATCACAACATGACACTTGGTTTATGTGATGTTAGGAACATGTAGGTCTTGGCATGTGCATGAGGAACTTGTATTATTTGAAGAATGAAAGACTTGGTGTGAAAGGTAATTAACTTAATCTTTTTAAGGTGCTCATCTATGTATATATATATATATATGAGTAATAAGATTGGTGCATAAAATGACAACTATTAATTTCTCCATTATATGGAACTGACAAATGAGAGAGTGATGGAAGTTATGCTTAAGAGCACAATGGTCAAATTCTCCCTCTAGGAATATTTGTATATGGGAGCATGACTAAAGTGATGATAAAAGCATGACGATCGACTTCTCCATTGGAGTAACTTATATATAGGAAAGTGATAAACATGGTTTATGAAACCAAAATGGTCAACTTCTCTATCAAGGGTACTTGTATATGGAAAATGATGAAAGTGATGCATGAGAGCATAGTGATCGACTTCTTTTTAGGATAAATTTGTATATGAGAGAGTGACAAAAGTGGCGCATAAGACACAATGGTTGACTTTTGCTTTAAGAGTACTTGTGTATAAGAGACTAACAAAAGTAGCGCATAAGACCACAATGGTCGACTTCTTTTTTTCAGAAACAATGTAAGAAAGAGTAACAAAAGTGATGCATGAGAGCATAATAGGTGACTTCTCTATTAAGAATACTCATATATGAAAGACTGGTAATCAATTTTACTAGATACTGATAAAAGTGGCACATGAAACAACAATGGTTGACTTCTCCATTAAGAGTACTTATATATGGTAGAGAGAAGAAAATGGAGTATAAGACCATAATGACTGACTTCTATTATGGAAAAGGTATTATATGGGAAAATGAAAAAAGTGACATATAAGATCTCTACTTCTCCATTAAGAATACTTCTTATATATGGAAGAGTGATAGAAGTGATTCATAAGACCACAACGGTCAACTTCTACATTATATAAGAACTTGAATGAGTGATGAAAGTGGCATTTAAGACCACAACAATCGATTTCTCCATAGTAATACACTAAGGTGATAAAGGTGGTATAGGTGACTATAATAGTCAACCGCTCTATTTTAGTACAAGTTAATGGCACTAGAGAGACAAGTTTTATCTAGTTAGTGTTATAAGAGTAATTAGTTGAATGGTCACATATCATATATATGTAAAGAAAAGTAATAATTAGAAGGTGCAAAGATATACCTACTTTAGGCATATGCTTTTAAGCCAATTAGATTAGACATAGGATATATAGTCATTGTATTGCAAACCCATCACTTAAGTGATATAGTTTTTTCCTTCATGTTAGTGGAATGACTAACAATCATGAAACCACTAATTGATGAAGCAACGAACATAAAAAGCCTTGCCAAATAATTATAAAGAGTTATAGTTATGGGGTCTTTATGCTTTTAAGCCATATATGTTCCTAAAATTGATCCTAGTCATTGTATTACCAGGACTGGACATGGGCAGTGCTTACAGACTAGCATATATTATGTCTTCTTACTCATGAAATAAGTAACCAATCTCATAGTTTAAAGTATAAGTTGTTAGTTTAAGCCTTGCAGCCTAATCAAATTAGCTTGTAATGCGCTAGCTTTTAGTTATTTTATGTAACATACAATTCATTACATTTCAATTAATGTTAATAAGTTATTTCTTTATCAACTAGATCCATTATAATAGTTATTAATAACTTAAGAAGATAAAGCCCATAAAGCATATAGGCTTTACAAGAAAGAATTACAAAGAGTTATAAGTTTGAGATTATTATGTGTCACGACATGCCTCTCTTTTTCGCATGTGTCGTGCTATGACTTAAAAACAATGAAGGGGAGGTGGGGTTTGCTTTTGGATCATCCCATGGTTGAGATTCGAATTAGGCATGATAAGAAGAAAGTCGATAGGAGGACTGTTGGATAAATAGCTCGTCCAAACAGTTTTGAATGGCCATTATGAAATGGCCATGAGTTGGAGTCACCATCGACCATTTTAGGCTAGGTGTAATCGGATACATATTAAAATTGATGTTTCGAGTTACAAAACTCAGAACACTAATTTTACGGACTGCATATAACAAAGTTCATCTTTAAGAGTCCAAGAGTTAGTTATGCGTAGGGAAAGAATAGTATCCCTACAATGCCCAAAATTTGTACCATCTAGCAGTAAATTATCGAAGTCTTGATTCTTTTTAATTTTTCATGCGATCATTATTTGTGTAATCCCCTTATTATGAATACAAAATTTTAAATATAAGATCTAGGTTTTTTGATAAAAGTTCAATTAATAACACTCCAGGCAACCTGGAAAAGAGGAGAAACATAAAGGATTTGATAAAATGAGGTCCGAATTGATTTAGAAGATGGATACTCTACGTCAAGCACTGGAGGGATACTAGTGTAGAACATTGCCCTTGGGTTTTCTGAAATTTGAGTTTTTGAAAAGGTTAATGCAAATCACCATGACAAAGAGAAATGGGTTAGTAAGACATAAATGAATATACTAAAAATTGCATTATATTTAAACACACGGAAATAAAAAGAAGGGATAGTTAAGATGTATCTCATAATTGATCTCGGTTATTAAGGAATAATCGAATTGATAATTTTGAGACGTGTTAGGACTCGAAGGTTGTTTTAAGAATGAAAAGGTTGATAAAAAGTCCTCGGAAGCCTAGAGGAGAGAAAACTTATATTTTGATGTATTTTTGAAAAGTGAGGTTGAAATATCCCTTAAGAGAAAGGAGGGTTAGAAAATCCTTTCAAAAAAATAGGGTTGAAGTATCCTCTCACAAAAAAAAATTGTGTGATCTTTGAAAATAAAAATTTTTAGAATTTTTGGAGAAAATAAATTTAAAGTTGGAAAATTTTAAATTGGGAATGGAAATTAATTTTGAAAAATAATTTTGAGTTTTGATCTAAGACTAAAGAGACCTATATCGTAAGTCATGACTCCATGGGGAAAGTCATTGAATATATTTCAAGTCATTTGAATGACTAGAAATATAGGTTCGAGAAAATCCAAGTAATATTTTCCCAAATTTAGCAAATATAGGGGATAGCATTGCGCTATCCACCTTCCTGAATTTATTTTGGTTTAGCTTATGGTTTCTGGATGTTTGATACCATTGGAATGCTAGCTCGATAAGAATTAATGTAAAAATATTCCAAAAATCCTAGAAAATCACTTTCTAGGTGGAATTAATTTTTGAAACAGAATCCAAGTACTAACAACAAGTGCAGGGAAAAGAGAGTGGTGAAATTCAAAAACCATCTCGAACTCATTCAAAATTGTTAAATTGCAAACATGCCTTTCTAAAAAGGGAATTTTATAACCTTTTCAGAATATTGGTCATATTTCCAAAAGCATTAGGCTATGTGGAAGATACGTAGCAAATCTCTTTTCCTGATAGTGCTACAACATCAATTTTGCATTAGTTATCATTGCCAAAACTATTCGAGCTCTCAATTCTTGTAAAAAGATAGGTACAAGTCGTATCATCGGATACATGCCACTTTTTCACATCTAGCTTGTCGGTCATTTTTCCCTTAAAGAAAAGAGGGTGTCTGTAACTTCTTACCCAACTTTAGCCTTATCTCCAAGGCCCTTAAGAAAGAATGGCCTTAAGACAAGACCGAAGAGCAATGGGTCTAAAAATTTTGGAACCTTGGTGGAGAAAAGGTGGCATGGAAGGCTTTTTGTTTTTCACCATAGAAAATCAAATAGTGACGCTTGTGTGCCACATATGGGATTATGGGAAAGCACTTACTACGCACCTATCTTGGTCCTCGATAATTCCATTGTTGACAATTCATGGCTTTTATCCAAGACCTAGAGCAATGGGATTTTGACTATGGTGAGCCTAATTACAAGTCAAAAGTTTAGCTAGCCTTTCATGCATAAAGACAAACCCATTGTATAGGGAGATATTGGAGAGGACGTAGCATGACTTCGGGATATGATGAGTGGAGGATTTGTTGCATCGATGATGCCTTGCCTCTATGCAGTGTTGGAACGTCGCAAATATAAATTAATGAATTTCCCTCTAAGATCGAATTACTTAAATGAGAATTAGAGCAAGTAAAAGTGACCTTCACCAAGGAAATCACTCATTTAAAAGAAGAAAAAATCAATTAGATATGGACCTCTATCTTCAAGATAGTGAAATAAACCCGGTGGTCCTAGAAAAGAACCATTTTAAGTAGGATCTTGAGAGTTTGACCAAAGATAATGTGGCACTTAGTAAAGCAGGTAAGTCTTTGGGTCTTGGAAAGTCATTAATTGAATGGGAGACAAAAACTGCTATCCTAAAAAATGAGTTACACCAATGGAAAGAAGAGCTCGGGGTTAATAAAGAAAAGCTTATTAGAACCTGCACCCTTGTATCAACTTACCAAAAAAGGAATGGATGGCTAGAAGCTCGAGTCAAGGATTTGTGAGCAAACCAGGTTGAAAATAAGACTCTGACACGCAAAGTACAAGATTGAGAGCATTCTCTTAAAGCTCACTAAGGCCAAGTTAATGAACTAGTAAAACCTTCTAAACCACGAGAGCAAGAATGGTTATAAGTGGTTGGTCAAGCACGCCAAAATTACTAAGACCATCATCATCATCTCACTGAATAGATTCAGGTAGCCCAGTTAGAGGCCAGGAACATGATGGACATGGCTCGATCCTTGACATATGACATCTTGCCTATCAGAGCCCATAGGCAAGAATTATTGTATTTTATGGAACATGTGAGCAAGTAATATAGCCATGTCTGACATTTTCGAATGTGGTTGAGTGTATTAGGATATTTTGTTGCTTTAATGAAAAATGCTATTGATGAAGTTGTTCCCTAAGTCTGATTGTCCCACATGAATTTGCATGATTAATCTAATTCTTTTATTACTTTATGCATTCATGTTAATTATCATACAATTACATACTCATCTTCATCTCAAAGATGCTCATGACACCCCATAAAAGTCTAATTCGATAATAATCTAAAGTGAAGGTGCCCTAAAACATGAAAGCTATAGTTCATCATTAGTATAACACTCGCAATCACTGAAAAGTGATGGAAAATGATCACCAAGCCCTATTGAGAGAATTAAACTCGTGTATAAGGAGTCTTAATAGCAATCATTCCATAAGAATGAAGAACTCCAAGCTTAGATTGCCAAATTAACAAAGCTTATGTCTGAAGCTTTCAAAGAAAAAAAGGTAAATAAGCAGGGTTAATGTGGTAAAAGAACTAGCTAATCTTGAGAGTAACTTAAATGGCAGTATTGAAGCCATCAATGCTCAAGAAGGGACATCACATGGACAACATCCTCAGGTGGCAAATATCCCGTTAACTCAGCCATTCATTTACATTAACCCCATAGTAGTATCCCATCTGGTCTAAAGCTTTCAAGTTGTAGGTTCTTTATCGGTGAGGCCTATGTCCCAGGCTTTGATGAACGAATAGAGCAAGAAAAAGAAAAGAGTTCCTCAAAAATGATGAAAACTTAAAAAAGTATCAGTCACTAGAAAAGCTCCTTCGAACTGTCAAAAGAAGTGACAAATTTGGGATTGTAGATTCAAAATCTTTGGGACTAGTTTCCAGCCTTGTTATCCCATATAAATTCAAAGTGCCAAATTTTGAAAAGTATAATGGGACTATGGACACCATGCCTATCTTTGCATCTATTATTATGAGATGGCTAGGTATGAAAAGAACTAGAAACTATTGATTCATTTTTTTCAAGGCAATTTGACTGGGGCAGCTATTGAATGGTATATAGGGCTTAATCTTATAAGAATTCAGATATGGGAAAATTTGGCTTGAACTTTCTTTGATCAGTATAAACACACATTCAATTAGGCCTCAGATCGTCTCTCCCTTATGAACATGGAGAAGAAAGCCTTTAAGAGTTTATGATAATATGCCAATAGTTAGAGAGAGGAAGCGGCTAAAGTTCACCTTCCTTTGACTAGGAAAGAAATAACGGTCATGTTTATTATGACTTTGTGAGCTCCATACTATGATAGGTTAATGGAAACACTACGAAAAATTTCACTGATATGGTTATATCGAGTGAAATGATAGATAATGCAATTAAAAGTGGTAAGATATCCATTGGAGAAACATCCAAGTTGGTTAAGAAACTATCAAATGAGGGTAAAAAGAATAAGGTGAATGCTATTAGCAAAAGTCATGCCAGGTTAATCAAAATCTGTATTTTACCTTTTGAACATGTTGAATCTAGATTTTAGCCTTTACTCACTTGGACCACATCCAGTTCATTCTACCGAGTTCACTCTAATAATGAACTTTGCACCAAATACACCATTCAAAATATGGCCAAAGCATGTAATCCCGTAATGTGACCAATGAACAATGAAAGAGCTCCAAACAATCAACAAGCACCCCGAGAATGGGAGCATTTTCAGCCACTCCCTTACTCTTACAAAAATATTTACACTCGTCTATTAACAGGTCCAGTAGTGGCACCAGTATTTGTAAAACCAAGATCACCACCGTAACCTAAGTGATACAATGAAAATGCTTATAATGAGTACCATGTTAGGGCACAAGGTCATTTTATTAAGAATTAAACCTCATTTAAGAGAAAGGTATAGGGTCTGCTAGAAAAAGGTGTGATCAAGGTCAAACAAGGCCCTAGATCAACTATCAGAGCCAATCCATTTCCCAACCACGCAAAACCAAAAGTGAATGCGATAATTAAAAGAAAAAGTTGTTGGGTTAAAATAAGCATTAGAAAAGTCAAAACCCTGATGAATAATGTCTAGCAAGTCTTTGTGAAAGCTAGAATAGTGTTAGATGTTAAAAACCAAAGTACAGAAGCCATTGAACCATCCTACTATCACTATAATCAAGAGCATGTTCTTCATCACTACCCATCGTTTTTAGAAACGGTCAAAGGTATGATGGACTGGGTTGAAATTGAGTTTTATGAAGAGCTTAACAAGTGCATCTATTCGTTTATTAATGCCATAGATAAGAAGAAAACTACTAATGGTTGAATCTTGAATTATCTTTCTCTCATGAGATGAAAAAGAGAGCTGATAAAAGCTTGAAGTAGTACGCTTTAAGTTTGATGGAAAAGGCTGCCCAAATTCATCCTTTGTTGATAGAAAATGAGATAATAATCAGATTCGTTGCACATTATAGCTCTTTACTATGAGAAGATAGTAAAGAGCTACCTAAAGAACTTTGTAGATGCGGTCATATTAGGCAAAATGATCGATGAAGCCATAAAATGTGAATTTCAAACAAAAGAGATACCTTCAAGGGCGAAGGAAAAGAAAAAGTTGAGGTTGGGCAAAAGTCAAAATATAGTGTTGAAGCTGGCTCATCCAAAGTTCATATCGAATCTGATATGAAAAGAATGACCATTGAAAAGAACTGCGAGATTATAGAAAACATAGAGGAGGTCAGAACACTAATGATTTTGGTCTGGCAAATCCTGATGCAAGCTAAATTGGTTAGTGGGGCCAAAAGTATAGAAAAAAAAATCGATGACTTTTATGATTTCTACACCATCTACGGCCACAGTCTTCAAACATCAAAGTGTTTCACGCAATGGTTTGAAGGGTGGTGAAAGAGGATAACATCGAATTCTATGATAAAAAGTGAGACTCACTACTCAATCAATAAATGCGGTACCGTCTATCAATGCCACAGAAAGGGAGGGAAACAATCCTCCTTATAGGGTTAGAAGGCCATTGATCTTGTTCAACAATTGACCAAATGACAAAGCCATCCCTTTTAACCATAACAAAGATGATCATTCAACTTTTATCCCCTTTTCCTTATACGAACAACAAAATAGTTCCTTGGAATTATGAAAGCAAAACTTAGATCACCGGTGAATCTAGTCAGCAAGCTGTAAACCTTGATCTTTTAAGGGTAAGCCACCTAACTCGAAGTGGCAAATGTTACGCCCTGATAGAACCAAGAAGTGAAATTCAACAAAAAGACATTGCTCTCGTTCCTTAAGTATCAAAGCTTACAACCAAAGACATAGATCCAATAGCTATCAAAGAGCCAGTGAGTGAGAAAAAAGCTATGGAATTCCTTAAGTTCATGAAGCATAGTGAATACAACATCGTTGATTAGCTAAGTAAGTAATTCACTAAGATATCTATGTCGTTACGTTATTAAACTCTGAAACTCATAGGAATGTTATCCTCAAGGTCCTAAATAGGGCATATGTCACTCTAGACATCCTAATATGCCAGTTGGATTGCCTAATAAGCAACATCATTGCCAAAAACTACATATTTTTCAGTGATGATGAAATACCTCATGTAGGAAGAGGAAACTATAAAGCTCTTCACATTACCACGTACTGCAAAGGTAGCGTGTTGCCCAAAGTGCTCATTAATAATTGGTCAGCTCTGAACATACTGCCTATATCATGCTTGAACAAACTCCTTATTAATGCATCTCATATCCAAAATAGTCATATGGTGGTGCGAGCATTCGATGGAACTTGCAAAAATGTTGTAGGAAACATCACTATTCCACTCCAAGTTGGCCCATGCACTTATGAAGTAGACTCTCATGTGATAGATATTGCTTTATCATATAACTGCTTTTTGGGAAGGCCTTGGATTCATTCTGCAAGGCAGTGACATCTTCGTTACATCAGAAGTTGAAATTCATCATCAAAAGCAAGGTCATCAGTATTAGAAACAAATAAGATATCATCGCTACTACCTCAACTGATGCCCCATATATTAAGCTAGATAGAGATGTTCGTTTCAATCTTTTGGGTTTGTTAATGCCATTTATGTCAAGGAGAGGTTGCAATGCTTGAGCCTCACCTATCAAAGAGCACTCATATAGGTCTAAAGTTAATCGTTGACAAAGGTGCCCAAGCTAGAAAGGGCTTAGACAACACCTTCAAGGGATTGCCAGAGCTTTGAAATTTGTCAACCAGATCAACAAAAGAGGGTCAAGATTCAAGCCTAGTGCACAACAGAAAAGAAAACAAGCTTAGAAGAACCATGAAAAAAGGATGGCTTGTCTAATGGTATAAGACATAGGATATAAACTAATGATGTTTCCACCTTTTCTAGAAAGTTTTCATCTAGTAGGACATTTGAATACTAGCTCCACTAATGTTATGCTCATACTGAACAAAGCATTTAGGGATCTTTCCATCAATGCAATTGATAAGTCAAAGATGTCACGATAGATCGAGAGACCAGTTTGTGCCCTCTAGGATTTATACCAATTGTTTAGACTAAAATTGAGATTCCTATACTATTCAAGTCTGTTTCAAAATAATGCTATGAACTAAACCTATATGCTTCTACCCAAAAGCACTATAAGATCCTTTGTATGGGCATATTTTATTAAGTATTATCAATGAAAATGACTAAACATTATGCATTTCATCTTTTCTGTTTATTTGCATAGTTCTTGCCAACTTTTAGACCTTTCTTTACATATTTTTCTTCCTATATTTTTCTTTTTCTATATTTTTAGGTACCTTGATGAAGGTCATATGAATATTCATACTGAGATTCTAGATATTGACTTTGAGTAACAAATCTGTACTTGTGAGGCCAAGTTCAAGGGGGATTCTAAAGAGAACCCCATACCTTTAAACCTGCTGAGACTATTTAAACCCATGAAGAACCCACTGAAACTATAAACCTTAGAACAAAAAAAGATAAAAAAGAAGTCCAACTTGGAACCTTTATAAAACATTAACCGAATCGAACTAATAAGCCTCTTCCAAGAATATCGAGATGTGTTTATTTGGTCCTACCAGGACATGCTTGGATTAGACACCAATATTATGGTCTATAAACTCCCCCTTAGACTCTAATAGAAGCCCATACAACAAAAGTTTAGAAGGATGAAACCTGAAATGCTTCTGAAGATCAAAGAAGAAGTAAAGAAATAATTTGAAGCAAGATTTCTTGAAGTAGCCATATATCTAAATAAGTGGCCAATAAAGTCCCAATTCATAAAATAGATAGCAAAGTGCAAATGTGTGTAGATTATAAGGATCTAAAGCAAGCCAGCTCAAAAGATAATTTTTTTTACCCCATATGTACCCTAGTAGACAACACCACCAAAAATGCACTATTTTTCTTTATAGATTGATTTTTAGGTTACTATCAAATTAACATGGGTGTTGAAGATATGGAGAAAACCACCTTCATGACCATGTGAGGCACTTTCTACTATAAAGTGATGCCTTTTAGGCTTAAGAATGCTAAGGCAACCTACCATAAGGCAATGGTAACATTGTTCCATGATTTCATGCATAAAGAGATCGAGGTCTCTATGGATGATTTGATCACCAAATTGCCAAAAAAGAGTGAACGTCTGAACAATTCATGGGAACTCTTCAAACAATTTTGCAAATACCAACTCAAGTTAAATCTCATAAAATGCACATTCAGTGTCACATTTGGTAAACTATTAGGCCTTATTGTGAGTGAAAAAGGAATAGAAATCAATCTTGACAAGATCAAGGCCATTCAGGATCTGCCACCACCTTGAACTCAAAATAAAGTGAGAAGTCCCCTAGGAAGGTTAATGAACTACATAGCTCGATTTATGTCTCAGCTAACCGATAAAGATGGTCTAATCTTTCAATTGCTTTGAAAATAAAAACCTAGATAATGAAATGAAGAATGCCAAGAAGCCTTTAATAAAGTCAAACACTACCTTTTAAACCTTCTGATACTTGTTCCATCACTACTAGGTCAAACTTTAATCCTGTACTTATAAATTTTTGACAAGTCGATGGGCTATGTATTAGGTCAACATGACGGGTCAGGAAAGAAGGAGCATGTTATCTACTAATTGAGCAAGAATTCATAGAATGTGAAAATAACTATCCAGCAGTACAGAAGCTATGTTGTGCTCTAGTTTAGACGGCCAGGAGGTTGAGGCAATATGTGTTGTACCATACTTCATGGCTGATTGCCAAACTCAATCTCATCAAGTATTTGTGTAAAGCTCTTGCCTTGTCATGGAGATTTGCTAAGTAATGAGTCTTGCTTTTCGAGTATGACATCATGTATGTGAATCAGAAAGCCATCAAGGGTAGCACAATAGTAGACATTTTGGCAAGCCGAGCAATGTATGACTATCATCCTTTAAACTTCAAATTTTTTAAGAAGACTTAATGTGCATATCTAAGGCAAGAACACTATCAGGTGCAATTTATCTTGGAAAATTTACTTTGATAAAGCTTCAAACACATTAGGGCACAAAATTTGCACAATTTTTATCGTACTTGATGAAAACCACTACCTTTCACCATAAGATTAAACTTTGACTGCACCAACAATATAGCTGAATATGAGGCCTGCATCATAGGACTCTAAGTAGCCATTGAAAATGGCATTCCAACACTATAACTATTTGAAGATTCAGCCTTTGTCATCTACCAACTGAAAAGAGATTGGCAAACGCACAATGTTAAACTCATTGGTTATGGGAGCCTGATCTCTAAACTCAGAAAAGAGTTTGATGATATTAGCTTTCAACATCTACTTCGAGAAAGGAATCAAATTACTAACACCTTAGCCATATTCTTATCCATGCTCAAATTCAATTGATAGTTGGATGTTTCTTCCATTTAGATGAGCATCTATACAACTTCAACATATTGTCAAAATGTCGAAGAAGAGAAGAATAACCTGCCATGGTATCATGACATCCTTCAGTACATCAAGGATCAATAATACCCGAAGTGCACTACTTAAACTGATAAGAGAACTATCCAAAGAATAGCTGCAAGCTTAATTTTGGATGGTGGAGTGTTGTACAAGAAAGCTTTGGATCAGGTATTACTTCAGTGCATGGATGCTTTCAAAGATAAAAGAATTCATAAAGAAGTCTATGAAGGAATCTGCCATATGTATGCTAACGGACACTAAATGACAAAACAAGTCATGCAATCAGGCTACTATTGGTTAACTCTCGAAATGGATTACATTGACTATGCTCGAAAGTGCCACAAATACTAAATCTACACAAATAAAATCCATGTCCCATTAGCATTTTTACATGTTATGATAGGTCCATAGCATTTTTCCATATGAGGCATGGCATGATTAGATCGATTACCCCTAAGGCTTCTAACGAGCATTGCTTTATTTTGGTTGCTATACACCAAATGGGTAGTGGTAGCTTCATATCCCAATGTCACTAAATTTGTTGTTTGCAATTTTATGAAACGTGATATCCTTTGTCGATGGCCATCCCAAACAGATCATTATTGATATACGCACAACTTGAAAAACAAAATGATGCAAGCAGTCTACTCTCAATTCAAAATTCAGCATCATAACTTAATACATTATCATGGAAAAATAAACAAGGTAGTGGAAACGGCCAACAAGAATATCAAGAAAATAGTCAAGAAAATGGCTACAACATACAAAGATTAGCACGAAAAGTTGCCTTTCGCATTACATGCCTATCGCATTATAGTTTAAATTTCCATGGTGTTGCCCTATTTTATCTAGTCTTTGGCATGAAGGTTGTCCCATCTATCGAGCTTAAAATTCCTTCACTTAGAGTCATGACGGAATCACAGCTTGAAGAGGCTGAATAGGTTAAGAATTGATATGAGTAGCTTAATATAATTGAAAAAAAGAATGAAGGCCATCTGTTATAACTAGATGTATCAAAAGTGAATAATGACGGTCCATAACAAAAAGATCCATCATTATTAATTCTGAAAAGGTGACCGAGTACTTAAACAAATCCTTTTGATTCATAAAAATGTTTGAGGAAAAGAGACTCCAAATCAGAAAACGTTGTACATGGTAAAACTCATATTTTTGGAGGAGCCTTAATCTTAAACTCAAATGGATGGAAGCAACTTACCTAACCTTGTGATTCTGATTTCGTCAAGAAATACCATGCTTGAAAGGATCCTATGATTAAAACCCAAAAAGGCATCCTATCATCTTTTACTTCTACTTCAACACAAAAAAAAAAGATAAAAAAGAAAGAAAAAACCTCTGATGAAAACCAAAAAGGCATATAGGAAAACAAACCAGCTTAAGCTGAAAACTCGAAAGGGTAGCTTAAGTGACTAGACTCTCCTTTACCCAAACCAGATCAAGTGTAAACCATCACCAGCCTAGACTAGAACCAACTTACCCTACACTCACAACCCCAATGAAGACACCAAATCATAACATAATTCACTTATTTTATGCCAATGTACTTTACCAAATCTTATTCTTACCTACATATGAGAAAATAAAACTATCTAACCTCGAGGCCTCCATCCCACCATTAGGCAATTTGAAGAATCTTCTTGCAAGGTGGCCAGCACCAAAAAGGTTAATTACTTAAAAAATGTTTCCAAAGACACTCAACAGAAGACTTATTTTATTAGCATTAGAGGCTACACAGCCAGGAAAACCCCTCTTAACTTTTTTGTATCTTAAAATCTTTTATGATCTCATAATTTGTCATAACTTGTACTTTTTTTTCTTTTGAATGAAATGCAATCACTTGATTTCTTACAAGGTCTTTTTGCAATTCTTGTATCCCATGTTGCATCATGTTTATTATTTAACTGATAATGCTTAATATATAAACAAAACTGATAACAGGATTTCCTAGCATTACTTAGAAAGATAAAACTTCATCAAAATTTTTGTTTAGTGTCTAAAGACCAAGAATTAACCTTGGGGCCATACTTGGTCTTGCCTTTGGACCTCACGTCCTGAAAATATGCTTAAAACCTCTTTTCAATAAACCCCAACCTAAAGATAAGGGATCAAAGTTCCTTTTAAACTATCATCTTAACAATTGAAATTTAGCACATCCTTTCAGACCATCAAAGACACCTATTGAAACATAATTGGCAAAGTGGAGTCCATTATACTCACCAGTAAACTTAATGTAACAAAAGTCCCAAAACAGAAGCCATTTAAGCTTAGGGTCATCCCTTCACAATCATAGACCACATTTATCTTCCAAAAAAATCAGTTACCGGATTAGATATTGAAATCATCACTTTTGCATCATTTAAGCATGCATCCTTATTTATCATTCATACAATAACTAACATTCTTCATGTACAACTTCTATTTTTGAAAAGCCTCAAAAGGCTCTAGGTAAGAACCCCTAACCTTACAAGCTCATGCAAATTGAGAAGTCATCCAAAAAAGGCACCTTTTTCTTTTTTTATCCTAAAAAAGTAGGACATCTTTTTTCTTTTTTAGCCCTAAAAAAGTAGGATGCCTTTTTGTTTTAGTCCTCAAAAAGTAGGATGATTTTTTTCTTTTTTAGTTCTAAAAGAGCACGAAGCTTTTTTTCCTTTTAGTCCTTAAAAAGCAGGGCAACCTTTATTTTAGTCCTCAAAGAGTACGATGCTTTTTTTTTCCCTTTTTTAGTCTTCAAAGAGCAGGACACCTTTTTTACTTTTTTAGTCCTCAAAAGTAGAATGCCTTTTTCTCTTTTTGTAGTCCTTAAAAAGCAATATGTTTTTTCCTATTTAGTCCTCAAAGAGTATTACGCCATTTTTTTCCTTTTAGTCCTCAAAGAGCAAGATGCCTTTTATTCCCTTTTTAGTCCTCAAAGAGCAGGATACCTTTTGTTAGTACATAAAGAGTAGGACACCTTCCTTTCCTTTTGTAGTCTTCAGAAAGTAGGATGCTTACCTACTTTAGTCCTTAAAAAGTAGGATGCTTACCTACCTTAGTTTTCATAGAGTAGAAAGCTTCAAAGAGTAGGATGCTTACTTACCTCAGTCTTCAAAGAGTAGGATGCTTACCTACCTCAGTCTTCAAAGAGCAGGGTGATTACTAACCTAATATTTAAAAACTCCATGCTTACTTGCCTCAATCATTAAAGAGCAAGGCACTTACCTGCCTCAGTCTTTAAAGAGTAGAGCGCCTACTCACCTTAGTCTCAAAGAGCAAGACACTTACTTACCTCAGTCCTTAAAGAGCAGGACTCTTACCTACTTAAGTCCTCAAAGAACAAGCTATTTTTTCCCAGGACCTCCCTTACAGTATCATTACTATAGTAAAGCTTAATCACCAAGTTTAGTATGGATTGGTGGTTTCTATCTACCTAGGAACCAGAATATCAAACCATGAACTACGAAAAACATGTGAAAAAAGGAAAAGCATATTGGCTAGTGATTATAAGGCCTCAATTCTTAACTAGAGGGGACACTTAAAGCTTTTGCCCTTCCCTCTGGTGGATAGATAAAGAGGAAAGGCAGAGCTTTTCATTTTTTCACGTTGTCAAAGAGTTAAACAATGAGATTTTTATGTTGTCAAAGAGTTTAACAATGAAAATAGATGGCAAGTGCCTGATGGAATTGATTGGTCCTTAAATAGTGAGATGCTTACCTGCCTTAGTCGTCAAAGAGTAGGGCACTTACCTACCTCAGTCCTCAAAGAACAAGATGCTTACCTACCTCAATCCTTAAAGGGCAAGATGCTTACTTACCTTAGTCCTCAACTAGTAGGACACTTACCTACTTTAGTCCATAAAAAGCTAGATGCGTATCGAGTCAAAGCCCATAAAGGTTAAACCCAGGAAACTGCAAACCTAAAAAGGAGATCAAACCCTATAAAACTCATCAAAAATTTTTTTATCTATTAGAATTATTGCTGATATGTTTGACCTATCTCAGTATATACTAACTCGATCTCTACTTCTCTGTAGGCACATAGAATATAATCCTACCCAAATAAAATGGTGTTTATTTATCGTGGCCTATTCCTAATGCTTAGCAATGGCCAAAGAGGGGTAGCTATAGACACCTCATTTTGTCCTAGCTAATTTTTAGCATCTTGAGGCATAATTGAAAGATGATAGGATCAATAAATAAAAAATAAAATAGGGACAACTGTCAAATGCTGTGTCACTAGGCACTATTAGGTGACACAGCATCAAGCAAAAAATTTTTTTAGAAAGGTTTGAAATGCCTATGGGTCATAGTAAAGAAAAATATAAAAAAAGGCATAAAAGGTCATGATTCGGGGTATCATCGAAATCATTCTTAGGTTAGTTTTTCACTGTTTGTGACCAAGGTGAGGCATTTAAAGAGCTTAAGGTATGTGCAAGTCACTTTGGTGCATAAGTCTTGATAAAAAGCTTTTACATCACCAAAATTTTAAATTTTTACATGTAATATCGATACAAGAGGGTTTAGTATCAAGACTTACTAAGATATTGATATTCATCTTATTTGTATCAATACAAACCTTGGCAGTAGCTAAAGTTGTGATTTTTGGCCAAATGTATCAATACACATCTTTAAGTATCAAGACAAGTCCATGAAGTACCGATACATAGTGTCAAGGTTGAAAACTTTTTTGGCACTTGGTATTGATTTTATTGTATCCATACTCCTAAGCAAAAACCACCTTATGTATTGATACCAAGGTATTTTTGTATCGATACAAAATGTTTTGTATCGATATACCAAGGTATTTTTGCCTATTTTAAACCATTTTTTAGCCATTGTACTATTGATTTAAAATCCAATGTAAACATATTCCTTGCATAAAAATTCATCAAAATTCATACCAGGCTTTGTCTTTAGGCTTGTGATTGGATCTAAACAAATTTTTGATGCCTAATTAACCAATGACATAGAACATTTCATGACATTATGCAAATTGCCAAAAGGTAAGGTTGAGTTTTCTTTATGCTTACTTGCATAAAGTAGCCCACTTGTTTTTTGAACAAACCAATGGGTTTACATGGCAGCTAAGCACAGTACCTAATTTTAGCATGAGGTACATGCACTAAAACCCCAAACTGCCCTTGTTGTTTGCATTTTTTGTCTTCATGGTCACATGGCTATATATGCTAACCTTGGACTTAGCTGAAGGAGCACACAAAAAAAAAGACTAGAGAAACCCTACCAAAAAACATTCTCCACACAGATAACTCTCACTTTCAAACATTCTTTCAATATTTTGCAACCACCAAAAACTAATAAACCCTTATTTATTCTCGAAACTACTTAAAACTATTAGCAAAAATCCTTTTGAAACCCGTCATTCCACTCCTATTTCCTCTCAAAACTTTCCTCTATCCATATTCTAATTAAAAAAGCCCCTTGTTTCATCATATTTTGGTTGTTCAACATCAAAAAGAAGGAAAAATTAGGTTCAACGTTGCTGCTTAGTGGAAAAGATTGAAGTTTGAAAACTTTGGTATATTTTCTCCTCTTTACTCTACATATTCTCTGATTTTTTAGCATTCTCATCATCTAAGCAAGTTATCAACCATCTTAGGACTCCCGTGCATTATGGTTACCTTGGTTGTCGTAGTCTTAGGATTTTGCTTTTTTTTTTTTACGCCTTGATGTTGCTTGGTAGCCTAAATATCTCTTCTTTCATTCTGTTTTCAAAGCAATCCTTTATTTATGCATTTTTTGTCATGTTTTACCAATTTGAACATGCTTATAGATACTTATATATTCTTTCTAACATGCATTGAGTATGTTCTTACATTTTCTTGCATTTTAAAGAGTCTCATGGCATAAAAATGTTGTTTGAAAAATTTTAACATGTTGTTTTTATTAAATATGTTCATATCATTTTCCATAAAATGATTTTAATGCCATTCATGGAGTCATGATTTCCATGCATCTTATTTGTCACCTTTTTACATATTTTTTGTCATCTTTTGCATGTCAAAATGTTATCTTTGTGTGTTTTCATGTCTTATCCTTGTTCATCTTTGTGTACTTTAAAATTTGTTTATGACATCTTTGTCAAGATGCTTGCTTGTTTGCTAAAAATCTGATTTTCAAAAAAAAAAAATCTCCAAGTTAAGTTCATGCTACCTTCAATAGATAGAGAATAGTATGGATTTCATATTTCTATAAAATTGACCTTCCAATTTCAGGACAAATTGAACATTTGAAATCTAGATTCATGGTAAAATAAGTTTAAAGATACTATTTTTAAAACAAAATGACCTTTTTAGTTGATAAAATATATTAAGCCTTGATCTTGAGTTTAACGCCTTCATGGTAACATGGTTAATGGGTTATTTCATATCCCAAACTACTTCGTGATTATGAAATGAACTCATGATGCCCATGTCTTTCTTTTCCCTGTGTTGTGGATGTTCGAACATCCATGACTTGAATTTGGACCCTAAGAAATCTAAAAAAATTGAATAACCCTTGTTTCTACTTTGGCAACACTATAGTCTAAATTTAAAAAATTATTTTTGAACCATAAATTATTTTTTTTTAAATTTTTTGATATTTTTCTCTTAAAAGGCATCGAAATACCTTTCCAACAGTGTCTTATTTGCCCTCAGATCATTCTAGATGAAGGAATTATGATTTTTCGAACATTTGCTATCTAGAACCCCTAGAACCAGCGTGTTGCATTTTGTTTGGATCATTTTGGCCCACCACATGATTTTGGTATTTTATTTACATGTGTCCAAAAATTTTGCAAAATTCTCTTTTCAGAAAGTTGTTTACAATTAATGATTTCGGATGAGCTTGGAATGATTTTCCAAAATCCATCAACCCCTTTCCCTTGTACATGTTACTGGTGTCAAAACAGGCCTAACTCTAAAAATTAGTTTTGTCTAGAAGGTGATTTTCTAGGATTTTAAAAATATTTTTATATTAATCCTTGTCGAGTTACCTTTCCAATGATACCTCATTTGTCCCCTAAAGCATTCAAATGAACCTAAAACAAATTCGAGAAGGGAGACAATGCTTTTTCTTTTTTTTAAAAAGTAAAATTAGCCTAATCTCTTGAATCACCATTATCGAGACATTTGAACCTCTCAAAATTCATTCGATTGGCTCTCGTACAACACAAGCTCTTATGCTCGGATCAAGGCTTAAGACAAAAATATATTTTATATAAATCTTTGGTTCAAAATCCTTTTTCTTAAAAAATCTTTTTCCTTTAAAATATAAAAAATTTTCATCTTTGGGGATACTCTAACCCCACTACCCCGAGAGGATACTCTTACCACGTTTTTCACTAAAAGAACTTGTCTCTCTAATTTATTAAAGATTTCTAATTATTTTTTTAAAACCATCAAAAATTTTCATTCTTAGGGATACTTTAACCTCATTTTCCACTAAAAACTTGAATTTTCTCTATCATATTTCTTCAAGATTCCTAATTTTTTTAAATCATAAAAAATTTTCATTCTTAGGGATGCTCTAACCCTACCACTTTGAGAGGATACTTTAACCTCGTTTTGCACCAAAAACTTGAATTTTCTCCCTTGGATTTATCCTAGATCCCTAACTATTTTAAAAATCATTAAAAATTTTCATCTTTGGGGATACTTCAACCTTAACTTTCTAAGAGAATACTCTAACATTGCTTTTACCTTAAAATCCAAAATTTTTTTCT